>OY992886.1:53547259-53555106 GCA_963921405.1 Cepaea hortensis
GACGATCATGGATGCTATACTATTAAATTGTGGCTCAGTCGTGTGTTCTAGATATTTGTTGAACAAAGCTGAAAGTGGAAAAAGCTTTCTCAAACACCTACGGTTTGTTTGAAGGGAAATATCATTATGTAAGAAAGTAAAACTATTTGCATTTTTATGCCGTGTGTTAATCATGCCGATACGTGTATATTCTGCAATTAATATTCTAATTACTTATCATATTAGATAAGCCTGCTGGTCCAGTTCTTACCCTTTAAAAGTAAAGCCGTTTCTTTGACTCGGTTGTTGGCCTTGCTGTCGGACATAGTGATATGGCAAATGGCGTTAAGTGGATAGAGATTTGGTGGTTGTTAGATGTATACAGGAATAACTTCAGTAAATAATTGAACGTTTATTCTGGGTTGTGTCTGCTTTATCTAAAGCCAGTCCGGTGGCCCCACACATTTGACTCTGATTTATATTTAAGTTTATTATGTTGTATTACCATCAGCAGTTGCACCGGATGACTATCACAACCAATGGCATTATCTGTGACTAACTTCATTGTTTTGCCATTGTTTTGTTCTCCATGCCAGCTAGCAAACTTTCATTATTTGTTTTTACTATTGTCTTTATGCTTCGTGGCTCGTATACTCTCGTAGGTAACGTGATGGCGGTGAGAATCAGCAAGTGGTTCGAATCGCATCGGTAACTTACGAGGTATGTGAGCCGGCCGCTCAGAAAGCAATGGCAAACTACTAAGCGTAATCTTGCCAAGAAATCAACATACAGCTGAAAGATGCTGGTGTTGACAGCGATGTCCTGTAAAGGATATGCAAAACATATCGTCGTTATATGTAAGCAAATGTTCGCGAATGTTGCCTTTAGCGTAAAAATGATACATTCACAAATGATCTTTGTTCAGTTTACATTTAGTATTGCTTTTGTTTCCACAAATGTATTACCTTGTACCTTGCCATTGATTTTTGCTTAAACGTTTATTTGGTATCATATGATCTCATCAATGACTAACGTGTAGGCAGATACATAAATAAACATTTCACAAAGTGGATAAGTAATACAACTAAGAGACATAAGCACGACTTAACAAGAATTCTGAAGCTCCGGAATCTTGATATCCTCAGACTTCTTGAAATAAGGCAGAACATGCCTATAGCTCCATCGCTGGTCCTTGGTGTATTCAGCCCATCGGTCATAATCGTGTCTGGACCCTCTCGTATACACCATACCGTTGATGCTGCTGGTACCCCCAAGAACTCGACCTCGTGGCCAGTAGGAACGCTGGAAAATAAACAGCAAAATAAAATTTAAAAAACAATCAAATAATAAACATTGCACACACAAGCAAGCACACACACACACACATACACACACACACAGACACTCACACACACACAAACACACACACACATATATATATATATATATAACACCAGCGCATCTTTCAGCTGTATGTTGATTCCTAGGCTAGATTACGCTCATCAGCACGCCACGACTTTCTGAGCGACCGGCTCCATACTCTCATAAGTCACTGGCGCGACTCGAACCACTTCTAATTCGGGGTTAACGGAGAAAGCTGCTAACCCCTCGGGCAGGTAGCCGGCTTATATATATATATATATTATATATATATATATATATATATATATATATATATATATATATATATATATATATATATATAGAGAGAGAGAGAGAGAGAGAGAGAGAGAGAGAGAGAGAGAGAGAGAGAGAGAGAGAGAATCCTCACTAGATGTGGTTCGGATACACTCCATACCCAGAAATAAATCTTGGTGAGTCCTGGCTACCTTCAAGTAAGTGAGATGGTTTTATTAATCGTTACTTCCTATGTCAATAATTTAACTTCTAATGTGTGTACTTAGATCTCGTACTTAAATCTAAGGCTTCTCACTGTGGACATGCAGTCCATTCACAGGTGGAATTAACTCGTACAGCTCTATTGTTATCCCCCTTACATCTGATGCACCTATGATAATGTTACCTACTACAGTATTGGCTACAGTATATTTTGTGAAAACCAACACAAGGCGGTCTGCTTCCAAATCACCCGCAGCTGTGTTTGGTTCGAATTTAACACAAGCAGATCACATTTATGGAGATAGCGAGGGTGAGTGGGAGGGGGGGGGGGTGTTCGAGAACAACTAGGAGGTTTCATCTAGGGCGACGGCTATGGCTGCTGGCACCATTAGTAATGGGGCTCTTCGCTGGTTGTTGCAGATTAGGACGGAGCACTTATTGGAATGTTCCGAAAGATGCGATGTCGGTTCTTGACTCAACTCAGCTCAGCTCAACTCAACTCAACTCAACTTAACTCAACTCAACTCAGCTCATCCGGGAACTTTGTCTATTACGTGTCTCTAAAAGAGACGTTATTCCCATGTTTATTCACACTGGAAGTACATAGGAATATACCGGCAACTACCACTGAAGATTAGAGAGAACTAAACTATATCAGACAGTATAATAGGTTTAGGTGCGGGATATAAATCAGGACAATCACTCACATAATGTGTTCTAGCCTGAGTAGTAAATCAGCCTACGCTATCATAAATAAACACAGAAGTATTGTTTGGTGCTCATGGAGGTAGAAGAGGGACTAGAGGGCCGACAAGTTGATCATGCGTCGAAGTACAGGTGTTGCTGCAGCGAGGCGGTGTCGTCATTTGGAGGTGACAGGTTCGAATCCCGGTCTGTAACTATAGCTGTCAATGTTGTCTAGTGCGTTCTCTAGTCTCTTCTTCTACTTCTATAAGCGCCAAACAATACATCATCATCATCAAGTGCCGTGCCGCCTGGCGTAGGCGTTCATGGCTCTCCACAGATCTCGGTCTTTGGTTTTCTGGATCAACTCTGCTGCTGATATTCCTCCATGCCACCGTATCAATCCATCCAGCATCATTTCTCTTGGTCTGCCTCTGCCTCTCTTCCCCTCGATCTTTCCAGTTGTTACGATATTCTCCAATGCCTCTCTGTGACCGAAGAAAGATGTTTGTCTCTGTCTTATACTTGTTCCCTTTTTTAAATTTACTGTCTTAGTGGACTCAAAGGGTTCCCCGTATGATTTTTACATGTAATTCAGCCTACAATATGTTTGGCAACATAGCAACAATACGTTCAATAACTTGGAGATGAAAAGATATCATGGATCAGCGCTCCAGGTTCCTAGAAGCCACGAGTAGACTGGGCAGCTTGTCATGACCAAAGTAATAGGAATATATTGGACTAGAAATTGAAGAGGTAGACTCAAATTCTGATCATTCAGATAAGTAGATGAAGATGCTGAGAAAAAGGTGGCGTCTTGGGGCTTAGGAATACAAGCAAAGAAAACAGTAGGTTAAAATAGTGAACGAGGAGAGGACTGACAAACACTATCTAAGACTAAAATTTAGATAGGAAGCGCAGAAACACAGTTTTTCACTGGAGTTAAGTTAAGCTCTTTTGTCAATCTCCCCGATGTCAGAAGACGATTAATTACAAATATAAAGAACACACCTCATTTCTTTCATTCTACAAAACGGAGAAGACAAAGGAAAAATAGTACCATGAAAACCTCAAACAATCACACACGAGACAGCTGTTGTAACGCAACACAGATGTACTGGATTCCCCAACAACAGAGAAAACTAGAAGAACCTCGCGAAGTTGTAAAAAAGTGAATTTCAACTAAAGATGACGTGAGTATCACTGATACAGAAATCGATGACGCTTTTCCCGATTCTCTTCTTTCCTTCTATTTAGCTGAACAAGGGGAAAACATGCATAAAATTAATCAAGAGATCGATGGTAAATGATATTACCATATATATTTCAACGTTTCATTCATTGATAAACAGTTCTGATAATATATTATTATAATGTTACATTTTACGTTGATATTTGTGTCCAAGTTATCGACATAATATTATGATTACAGACTGAAAACCATCATAATCATTCGCATGTTCCTTTAAACACACACACACACACACTCACACACACACACACACACACACAATTCCACCGTCATTATATGTTTGTCAGCTTTTCTGCTAATGGTCCACGTTTCGCATCCAAACAAAGGTTCAGGTTATGTGTAGCACCTCAACACTTTTTCTCGCTGAAGTTGAAAACACAGTGCAATATCTTCTTACAGAGTATTTACAGTAAACCAACAATCCTTATTTAATACACAACTTTACACAAGTCCATGGCAACCAACGAAGCTTTGCCACAACGCCTCGCTGGTCACCACAACCCGTAGTCATGAAGCAGAACGTCGCTCTCACCTCAGATCGCCGAGAAGACTCGATCCTGCGTATTTTCTCCTGCCTCGTGCATTGTCATGTCTAAGGTGTCTTCTCATGTGACGTTTATTGGGATGCAATAAAGTCTTCAGCCTTTAGCAACCTGTAATGTTGCCGGGGGAAGTGGGTACCTGTGGTCTTATCTTAGCAGCAGAGAGCACAGGTGTCTACTGATCCTGGCGCATACTCATTACTAAACACGTACATTTGAATGTGAAATAAACGCCTGGTTGGTCATCATTACTGCGTGTATAAATTGCATATTTGCAATATAATTGTAATTTAACTGTACCATTAACTAATCGCATGTGACATTATTGCAGAAACAGTTTTAATGTTGAAATATATTTGTGACGTCGCATATTATTTCACCGTTGTAGACAATGATACAATGGTTAGATAGGTGTGGAAATAAGAACATGTTTAGTTTGATATTCAGTTTCAAGGAATGTATTTTCCCGTTGTTGTTTCAAAATCCTCGTTAAGTTTCGTTGAGGTAACCATCAGTGCACTCCGAACACGTCGACAGGATTTCATCCACGGTAAAGCCATCACTGTAAACTGCTAACCATGTCCACTGGATGTTAGTCCTCCGTTATTACACGAACGACTAGTGTGAGGCGATGTTTCCACGCCATGTAGTCAGTGCTTGAGCTTCCGGTTCCCAACATCGCGGTTAGGCATTGAATCGTTACGGCCTCTGGAGTATGCAGCCTTGTGGCTGCAGTTTGCATTCGAATTTTCCTCATGTTGGACTGGTAGTATATGGTTCCGTCGCCCTGCTACTGAGTCAGTGCGTGGCATGACACTGTGAGCTGTGAAATTCATCTGTCCGCCTTTGTTTGTACAGTGAACTGCGTATTCGGAACAATGGCTACCGGCTGTTGCTGAACTGACTGATTTGCCTTTTCGGTTCACGAGTGCATTTTTCAGCAGACTCATGGGAGTCGACGCTGGAGCTATGGAGTTCGTACTTTGTGCGGTGCGAAAGATACCGAGCCATGTGAGAAAACCCGGGTCAATAAAGTCTTTCTTGTGACTGCCGATTCCATCCACGATGAACTGTAATTGTCGTGGAGGACTTTTGTGTTGGCATTCTGGCGGCGGCATCATGCACAGTGTACCTGTGCGGGCTGCCGAAACTCCTGTCTGTTCCACTTTTCACATTGGAGAATGAAGAGCATTTTGTGTGATATTCACTGGCACAGGAACAGAACATAATGGGGACGACCCGGTGCCGTGAAGTTGGAACCGCGATTCACTAACTAACTAACTAACTAACTAACTAACTAACTAACTAACTAACTGACTGACTGACTGACTGACTGACAGACTGACAGACTGACTGACTGACTAACTAACTAACTAACTAACTAACTAGCTAACTAACTAACTAACTAACTAACTAACTAGTCACTGCTAGCTACAGAGTTGATAGGCTAGTATTGAAAGATGCGCTTGAAAATAAACAAAGTAAGTTACCTGTATTTATTGTATCAGAGGCCTTGAATAATCAAAGCAACTTATATTCTAAGTCAAACATGAATGTGTGTCTACAATTGTCACGCTTTACTTACGCCATCTTTAAGGCCTGTCATCACACCTTCTTTAGGCTCAGTTTCGTACCACCAGTCAAAGCGGCTTTTGAAACTTGGGCCATAAAGACCAGGAACGATAATCTGTGCCAGATGATCATCATAATCTCCAGCTTCCAAGAGTAAAACTGTCACGTTTTGGTCTTCTGATAAACGACTTGCCACCACACACCCGGCTGATCCTGCACCAACTGTAGATAGACAGATACATTAGATAGATAAACAAACACAGGGACAGGCACACGGTCGGTCGGCCGGTCGGTCGGTCGGTCGGAAGGTCGATCGGTCGCTCGGTCGGTCGGTCGGTCGCTCGGTCGGTCGGTCGCTCGGTCGGTTGGTCGGTCTTGTCTATCTTATCTATCTTATCTATTATAAAACTTCCAATAAATAGTAAAACAATCTACTAGACTAGTAAAATCATCTTCAATATTCACATTTATGTAACTTCCTCGGACAACACAATAAAATGCAGAGTACCTAATTGTACAGTTAGTGATCACTACACAATATGCTGCACATTATCTAAAAGTGGAACTAAAACACGCAAACATAAACAAGTAAGTGTAATATATTGAAGTTATTAAACTGTCAATCAAAATGGATGTTTACAGGACTTGCTGAATTCACCTCTAGACAATATTTAACAACTTCCTGAAACGGATGATGCTCTGAAATACTGGAGGAAGACCTTTATTGATGTGTTTGATAGACATGTGCCAATCATTGAAGTTCGAGTAAAACGTCACGTCAAACCACCGTGCATCACCCAGGAAATACTTTAAAATATGAGAGAACGAACGAAAGAACTTTAGTTTCATAGGGTTAAGAATTTGGGCCCGTCTGACATGCTGCCCTTCTTAAATTCTGCTCTCATACATTATGTCATTCAAACATCACTTATGAAGCTAATCTTTGACAACAAAGACAACAACAAAACAAAATGCATTACAAATAATGGAAAATGTCAATAATCAATAATATATGACTCACTAAATCTAATTTTTGACATGGCAATTATAATTACCAAAGGTAGGTGTAACGTACCACAGTGGTGTTTGTCCATCAAGGATGATGATGACCATTAATCATTGGTGGTTTTTTTATTTTCCCAGCACTTTTCTTTAAAAAAAGTTCTTGTAGTCCTGTTTGCTTCGCAGGTGTTTACACCAATTAATTTCGATCTTTGGCGACAGGTTCCCGTGTTTCATGATAATTCCAAAAACTTTGAGCGATATTTTCAGGGTATTTTTAAAGCGTCTCAACTGACCCACTTAGGAGCGTTTACCACAGCGCAGCTCAAAGTAAAATATTCGTTTAGATAGTCTGTGATCTGGCATTCGAATCAGGTGACCAGCCCAGTAAATATGTTTCTTCATTAGTAGAGTGTGGATACTGGGCATGGAAGTGTCTAGGATATTGTCTTGCCATTTGATCTTCAGTAGCTTCTAAAGGCAAACTGTCGAAATGGTTTAATTTCGTAGTGTGTCGCTGGTAGACGGTCTAGCTTAACTTTCACATAATACTACTGCTTTGTAGACGTTCAGCTTTGTTTGCAGTTTTATCCCATGTCTGTCCTATACATGTTTTTACAGTTTTCAAAAAGGCCGCGCTGGACTTGGAGATTCTTGCATTCACTTCGTTATCACCTGTGCCAGCTTGTGACACAGCGCTGTCAAGATAGGTGAATTTGTCCACACAAATTAGATTATGACCATTCACTTTGATATTCAGCTCGGTATGAATAATCCCTGGAGCTCCTGGACTCATGGAGTATGCTTAGTAAAGTGAAGAAAGGAATGTTTCGTGTGGAATGGCTAACCTCGCTTCATAGGCCACATACTGTAAGAATTGTATGGATATTTTGCCTTGGCCAAGCTGGTGTGCGGGCGGGGGAATGAACAGGGTGATAGGCTGGTAGGGAATGCACCTCTTGGTAGTAGATTGCCTA
>OY992886.1:53555306-53557806 GCA_963921405.1 Cepaea hortensis
AAGAAGAAGAAGAAGAAGAAGAAGAAGAAGAAGAAGAAGAAGAAGAAGAAGAAGAAGAAGAAGAAGAAGAAGAAGAAGAAGAAGAAGAAGAAGAAGAAGAAGAAGAAGAAGAAGAAGAAGAAGAAGAAGAAGAAGAAGAAGAAGAAGAAGAAGAAGAAGAAGAAGAAGAAGAAGAAGAAGAAGAAGAAGAAGAAGAAGAAGAAGAAGAAGAGAAGAAGAAGAAGAAGAAGAAGAAGAAGAAGAAGAAGAAGACGAAGACGAAGACGAAGAAGAAGAAGAAGAAGAAGAAGAAGAAGAAGAAGAAGAAGAAGAAGAAGAAGAAGAAGAAGAAGAAGAAGAAGAAGAAGAAGAAGAAGAAGAAGAAGAAGAAGAAGAAGAAGAAGAAGAAGAAGAAGAAGCAGAAGCAGAAGCAGAAGCAGAAGCAGAAGCAGAAGAAGAAGAAGAAGAAGAAGAAGAAGAAGAAGAAGAAGAAGAAGAAGAAGAAGAAGAAGAAGAAGAAGAAGAAGAAGAAGAAGAAGAAGAAGAAGAAGAAGAAGAAGAAGAAGAAGAAGAAGAAGAAGAAGAAGAAGAAGCAGAAGCAGAAGAAGAAGAAGAAGAAGAAGAAGAAGAAGAAGAAGAAGAAGAAGAAGAAGAAGAAGAAGAAGAAGAAGAAGAAGAAGAAGAAGAAGAAGAAGAAGAAGAAGAAGAAGAAGAAGAAGAAGAAGAAGAAGAAGAAGAAGAAGAAGAAGAAGAAGAAGAAGAAGAAGAAGAAGAAGAAGAAGAAGAAGAAGAAGAAGAAGAAGAAGAAGAAGAAGAAGAAGAAGAAGAAGAAGAAGAAGAAGAAGAAGAAGAAGCAGAAGCAGAAGAAGAAGAAGAAGAAGAAGAAGAAGAAGAAGAAGAAGAAGAAGAAGAAGAAGAAGAAGAAGAAGAAGAAGAAGAAGAAGAAGAAGAAGAAGAAGAAGAAGAAGAAGAAGAAGAAGAAGAAGAAGAAGAAGAAGAAGAAGAAGAAGAAGAAGAAGAAGAAGAAGAAGAAGAAGAAGAAGAAGAAGAAGAAGAAGAAGAAGAAGAAGAAGAAGAAGAAGAAGAAGAAGAAGAAGAAGAAGAAGAAGAAGAAGAAGAAGAATGTATTGAAATGAAGGGGGGGGGAAAGATGCACCATGGACATCACATGTTGTACAATCAGTTTTACACTGACATATTCGTTAACATCAATCACATCTAACAAATATATTGATCTGTTGAGAATAATGATGATGAATGTCATCCTGGTTGAGCTAATCTAAAAACAGTTTATAAAAGTTCGTCTTGGTGGGTAACAATTATCTATATTCTTTAGTAGAAGGATAACTGGATGTAAGAAGTGATTCTACGATTGTCTAACTGCGGGTGAACTGGTGGTTAGCTGTTGTTTAACTGTTGTTGTTGTTGGCCGTTGGTTGTTAATAAGGATGGAGATTACATGGGTTTGTGACTTAGCTTTCTCTCCATGGTGGTGCTGGGCAATTTTGAGTGGCAGATGTTGATGAGCTGTCTTTCTCTCTTCAATACAGTACAAAGACGCAGACACCTTCATTCACTGAAGGTTACACCACTCGTGATATAAAGGTACTGCAGTTAAGTACACTTAAACCACCACCCACATCTCTGTCAAAGACATGAACAACACACAAATGTACTCATCCCCACAACATTTTTTTTTCGAAAAAGGATTCAAGCGCTCAATAGCAAAACAACAGGTCTATACCTCCTCTGTTGTGTTTTGTCCCTCCTATGACCAGCTGTGCTTCTCATCCACACACATACCCACATGACACAGGCCCCTCGCCATCATGTCCGCAAGGCACGCCTCCTCCTCCTCTTCGTGCATCGGGTCTTACACCCATTAAGCATTCCTTAGTCCAATCCACTGCTATAGCTCTCACTCAGAGTGCCATCGTCACAAAATTATTATCCATCATTTCTCTCTTCAAGGTACAGAACAGTACATATTTATGACATGTATTTTTATCATTAAAAACACACACATACGCACGCACGCACACACACACACACACACACACACACACACACACACACACACACACACATATATATGGCACCTTTCCGTCTTGACAGACGATAGTTTGGTACATTGTGCTTCACAAAGGCTTAATAACTACGATCCATGGCGGTGGCGAGTGTGGCTGGTAAGGCCAATTCTTGCTGCAAATGTTTATCCACAGTAGGTGCATGTGAAAACATGGTCATTTCCACCATTTTGCACCATCTTACGTCTCTCACGCTCATATATATATATATATATATATATATATATATATATATATATATATATATATATATATATATATATATATAAAAGGCGATCTCCGTGTGTCTGTCTGTCTGGATGTCCCTATGTCCTTTATGCGCTCGCGAACGGCCCATCCGATTGAGATAAAATTTTCTACACGCCTTCCTTTCATTCCAGCGCAGCCCACTGTTATATTTTTTTAGTGTGAAATCGGCTGCTTACCCAATATTA
>OY992886.1:53562806-53787520 GCA_963921405.1 Cepaea hortensis
CATTTTGCTACCCTCTGACGTCACTACCGCCAAGGTTGTAGGTATCTTAGAGTAGGTGAGGAGCCGCTCCGCCTTCAAGAATCGGATGTGAAGATTCTCTTCACGTAGCTGCTTCAGGATTTCTTCATCTTTCAGCTCCACATGGTAAACCCTATACGTTGTAATACTTAGTTATGTACGCCCGAAGTGGATAGGTGAAATCACGGGTAAAACTTTGATTATAGAGATGAACTCGCCCCTCTGTTTCCCCGGTAACTACCAAGGACTCCTCAACACCTGGTAAAAGGAAAGCCTAATTTCTAGAATATTTATGGAGTGGGAATATGTTCCTAAATTATCTACATATCCCTCTTCGGGGCGGGGGTTGGGGGGTTGGGGGGGGGGGGGGGTTCGTGAGCCATTCGCTGGCTTTCTTATACAGGTGGAATTTATCTTGTTTGTTTTTGACCCGGCCCCTAGATCGTCTTGAATTTTATTCGTCACGCCACAACAACGAACTGGATCTGAAAAATTTAGTAGATTTTGTTATTTTACACAGTGAACAAGCAGTTTTAGAATTAAACTGTAAGAAGGCTGAAATTATAGTCGTCTCTAAAAATAAAAATAAAAATACTATAATGTAGTATAGGGGTAAATGGGAATATTCTTAAACAAGCGAATCGGTACAACTGTCTCCATCCATCCATCATGTACTATGCCGATGCGTGGACGGTCAAGTTTTGCCATCTCACTCGATCACCAAAGTCGTGGATCAGCTCCATGTTTCTGTCTCGACCATGCCACGTGGCCAAGCCATCCAGCTATTACTTCTCGGTCTTCCCCATGGTCTCTTCCCTTCGATCTTGCCAGTTGTCACCAAGTTCTCCAAGTCAGGGAACAGTCATAATATCTGATGGGAGGTGAGTTGAAGAGATTAGAATTACAATCGCTATGGCGAAGGTAGTAGTTTTCGAGATTTAAAATATACTGACCAATAAAAAAGAAGTCAACAACGATGTTGTGCTACCAGTACTTTTGAATAGATGTGAAGTGTATACAATGAGCCGACAAGATGAAGAACGAAGAAATGAACTTGAAAACTTGGTGACAACTGCCAAGATGGATTATAATAATCTTTCTGGTTTTATTCTCATCTATTCTTGTTTCTCTTATACCTTGCGGTTTCGAAGAGAAGCAGTAACAGTGGGAGGGTACCCGTTTATGGGCTTTGTAGTTTTATTCTACTTCATATTCTTCTGGTTATAATTCTCAGCATTATGTTAGTCACATTATGCGTTAGAATAATTTCTTTGGTGTTGTTTGTCCATCAAGAATGATGACGACCATTCATTTCATCCAGTGGGGTTGAAGGTATGGAGCCGTGGGTTCTAAGATGGCTGGTAAGGCCTATTTTAACTGGAAATGTTCTTTGACAATGTGGGCAAAGAATGCTTGACGTTTCTGGAGGAGGATTTCCTGCCTTTTCCTGCCTTTTCTTCACAGCTCTTGCAGTCCTGGTTGCCTCACATATGACTGCACCCTTGCGTAATGATACACGCCACGAATTTCGGTCTCTGGCTGCAGCCTCCCAGGTGTCATGATGAATTCCATAAGCATTCAGTGAGATTTTCAGAGTGTCTTTAAAGCGTTTCCTCTGGCCACTTTGGGTGCGTTTGCAACAACGCAGTTCGCTGTAAAAAATTCGTTTAGGCAGCCTATGATCTGGCATGCGAGTCTAGTGACCAGCCCATCGAATCTGATTCTTCATCAGTAAAGTGTGGATACTGGGCATGGACGCCCTTTCTAGGACTTCGGTGTCTGGAATCTTGTCTTGCCATTTAATCTTTAGTAACTTCCTTAGGCAGACTGTGTGTAAGTGATTTAATTTCCTAGCGTGTCGCTGATAAACAGTCCAGGTTTCACAAGCAAATAGCAGTGTGGATAATACAACTGCTTTGTAGACTTTCAGCTTTGTTTGCAGGCTTATTCCAGTTCTGTCCCATACATTCTTGTACAGTCTGCCAAAGGCCGCACTGGCCTTGGAGATTCTTGCATTCACTTCGTCATCAATTGTGGCAGCTTGTGACACAGTGCTGCCAAGATAGGTGAATTTGTCCACAACACTTAGTCTATGATCATTCACTTTGATATTCGGCACAGTGTGATTATTCCCTGGAGCTGGCTAGTACATAACTACAGTCTTATCCAAGTTGATATTGAGCCCAAAGTTGGCACAGGCATGTGAGAAAGATGAAACATTATGTTGCATGTCCGCCTCTGAGTTGGCGTATAGAGCGCAATCATCAGCAAACAGGAGCTCTCTGACGGTGTCGCTATTAATTTTGGATTTAGCTTTCAGCCTTCTGAGATTGAATAACTTTCCATCCATACGGTAGTTGATGTCTATTCCAGTGTCGTCGTTCTCGAAGGCATTCATCAGCATGGCTGAAAACATGAGGCTGAACAGTGTTGGTGCCAAGACACATCCTTGCTTCACTCCATTGGTGACAGGAAAGGGTTCAGACAGTTCACCATTTTCCTGTACTCTTGTCTGCATGCCATCATGAAATAGCCGCACTATTTGGACAAACTTTTGTGGACAGCCAAATTTTGCCATAATCTTCCATAGTCCTTCTCTGCTGACTGTATCAAAAGCCTTGGTAAGGTCAATGAAAGTGGAGAACATTTGGTATTTTAATTTCTTTGGTAGGGATTTGCCATTCCTCATAGTCTGCTTTCAATGTTGGTGGTCTTTTATGTTGGTCCTGAGTGTTTCTTTCTCATCTTTTATCATGTTTATTATTTTACCGCATATGACAAGAGATATGGTTTCTTAGAAACTATACAACAACTCACTGTACGATAATGTGTATAATGTCGCATGCAAACAGTGTACATATATTGGATAGGTTACTTACTGAGTAATGTTTTTCTTGTAAAGTGCTATATAAGTCAAATTCAGATAATATACTAGAATGCGGATACAGGCTGCCATATGTAATATCTGCCACGAATGAACAGAGGTAGTTAAAACGTTTGAAAAATACTAATTGCGCCGTGATTAGAGATGTTGGTTGCACCAATGTGGGAGTATTTAATTAATACAGAAACAGTAAACCACTCACGGATAAGACACCAATATGTAATTTCTCTCACCAGTATGTTAGTCGTTAGTAGCGGTTTCAACTACACTGCAAACTACACTACAAACTACACTGCCAAGGTCCTGTAGGGGACAGAGAAGAGGACAGACGTTAGAGATAGGGGCATGCGGTGAGTACGGGGGAAGGAGAACAGTCTAGATGCTGAAGACAGGAAAGACAGGACTGTACCCGTGAAGGGCAGGGTTACCCTGAACAGAAGTACGCAATACGCCTAGCCTCAACCAGGCGTATGCGAGACATATGTCTTCCCACGGGCTGCACGAGGGGCAAAGACCTCGTGACCACCGGGCAGTCGAGGAGAAGCCAGACGGGCTTTGGACACGACGGAGAGAGGATGCATGACTGAGAGTGTGACAGGATAGTCTATACCTAGGACTTCAGGGCCATTGAATAGATGAGCCGTTTGACTTGTGCTTGTGTGTGTGTGGCTGTGATACGAGAGCGTAGTGGCTTGTTTCGTAACGTATTGTATTGCTACATTATTACTTAGTGCGAGAACGAACGTTGTAATGATAGATGAGACATTATGTATGATTATATCATGGAGTAATAAATAAGATCTCATTAACTCATGTGTTTATGTCTCATCTATGCTCGTACTATCTACCTGTCTTGAACCCACTCCTTAATGTTTATTTCTTTGCTAGTGAATATAAAAAAATACTTTTCACTATCCCAAATGAAAAGTAGAACAGACAGCAATTCAGACAAACCAACAGCATGTGCAGACATACATGCATACGCCCGAGCTGCATAATGCCAGAATATCAGTCCGCCACAAAATTACAGTTCATCGTCGATGGAAGCGGCAGTCACTAGAAAACCAGCAATTGCACATACATTCCTGCAAATGACAAAACTAGCTTGTTGAACAACCGACCGTCCGCCTTTTTTTCTGAACATGCAGTTCACAAGACAAAACACCACGGACATATGTAAAAGCATTCCACGTGAAATCCATTGCTCACAGTGTCTCTCCGCGCACTCAACTCATTAGCTTGGTGACGGAACCACCTACGACCAGTCCAAAATGAGGAAAATGCGTTAGCAAACCGTAGGCAGAAGTAAACACACCCCCAGATGCCTTAACAGTTCAGCCGCCTATCCGCCATCTTGGAGCAATATTTATCACATTTAATGGGGAGTTGGAAGCCTACTTGAATGTTACAACTACACTTACATTGCAAGATATTTACCACTACTGTAATATAGAGTAACATATGTAGAAACTCTTTTTAGAAATAAATATTAATGCTTCACAGCAGTAAGGGCAAACTGTAATTCACGAACAGACGTAACAACAGTGTAACGGTTGGAGAGTTACACTGATAGTGGCATGAGGGCGGTTGGTTGCTATACAGTGAGTGGCACCTTGCAGTCTTGACAAACCAAAGTATGTGAGTTGGAATGTGGCCAATATTCCATCACAATGCCTGGGCAGAGCTTCAGAGAAACATGTGGTGCCCAAACGACATGATCCCTCTCTCGGCCTAATCTTGTGTTTTCCAGAGGAATGGGTAACCAATACGTCTGGCACAAGATAGGCTGCAGACGCTGGCGGCACAGCGTCAAACCTCCGAGACCTCGCCACCACGAGCAGATGGCGAGTGATGGCCAGAACCTGGCATCCAAGGGACCGGGCTTAGAGGCGTTCAGTCAAGTCCCACGGGTGAGGGCCTCGTACGCGCCCGGACCATAAGGGCGCGCACAACTGCCCATCACAAGTGTCCGGACCTGTGTAAAGCGTCTATTATCGTCAGACTCTCCGCCTGACTTTAGCGGACCCCGCGACCAGCGGGAATAGGCCCACCGGAGATACGGTAGGAGATATTGCTCGTCTATTGCGAGCAAATCTTCCATCCTTCCACTGTGGGGATCTCGCGACCGACGAGAATAGGCCCTCCGGAGATATTGTTCTTCTGCTGCTGACAAATCTCTACCGAGACTGAATAAGTAAAGAAACGATAAAAGTAGTGGTATTTCAATTGCGCTTGCGCTCCCACCTATGCTACACCCTTCATGTGTCTTCACAAAGTCGGACTAGAGTCAAGCTCAACAGGGTCTTACGAGCTTTTTAACTGCAACAACTTTAATATACGCTATTGGAGCTGGAATTACCGCGGCTGCTGGCACCAGACTTTCCCTCCAATATATCCTTGTTGACGAGTTTAAAGTGTACTCATTCCAATTATGGGGCCTCGATAGAGTTCCGTATTGTTATTTTTCGTCACTACCTCCCCGTGCCGGGAGTGGGTAAGTTTCTCGCCTGCTGCCTTCCTTGGATGTGGTAGCCGTTTCTCATGCTCCCTCTCCGGAATCGAACCCTGATACCCCGTTACCCGTTACAAACATGGTAGGCATGTCACGTACCATCGACATTTGATAGGGCAGACATTTGAAAGATGCGTCGCCGACACGTAAGGCCATGCGATCAGCACAAAGTTATCCAGTCACCAGTGGGAACAACGCGCCCCGAGAAGGGCAACGACGATTGGTTTTGAACTAATAAAAGCGCTCTTTCCGCGAGGGTCGGAGCTTGGTAAGAATGTATTAGTTCTAGAATTGCCACAGTTATCCAAGTTGCTATACTATGATAGAGACAAACCACTAATTCCTTCGTTCACTCAAGCCTAGAAAATATGCTGGTACAAACACTTTACATATCCACAGCAGATCACTGCCCCGGAATTGCTTATTACGTACTTCACAAATTAAACATGTGATATACTAGATACTGTTGTTATGGTGTGAATTGTGAGACCTTAGGATATTCCAGATAGGTTGCTTTGAGAATGGATAGTTCGCCTTCTCACCGACTTTCATTCTAGAACATTTACCGAACAAATATCAGATATTCATTTTTTTTTTAAAGGCTGGGATGGAGTAGTAGTTGTTTTCCACCGGTGATGATTCAACCTGGATAGTGGAATGGTAAACAAATGTACTGACTACTTTTCCGTGGCAGATTATGAAGTGAGAGTATACCCTAGCTGTCATCTCCCTTCTGCCGTTAATATTAAATGCCGCGACTCCACACATCGCTAATAATACCTGGCCGCTGCTCATCAATACGTGAGTGATGTGGTCAGTGTGAGGGAACCACTGCTAGTTACATTTGTCAAAGTTATATATGATGAGTACCAGATCAAGACATCAACGCTAGCATTTTATTTTATTACAACGTCATTTATGATGAGTACCAGATCAAGACATCAACGCTAGCATTTTATTTTATTACAGGCACAATCTCCGTCTCGTTTGTCAAATCCTAGCACAATGATGGTTGTCAAAGTACTTTCAATCATTAAACATTATCAAAACGAAATGTACCAGTGTATCCGGTTGAAAACTGTTATTGTTATCATCTTGTTAATCATAGCAAATAGTTGAGAATGAAATGTTGATGGTTGTCATGTAAGTGATATGATAACCAAACATCCGGTTGGGGTTATCAATCATGATATGAAAAGGGACGGTGATGGAAGAGTGCATATTGTTTAATAAAACGTCTAGTGATAAAAATTCAGCCGCGGAACAAGCACGACAGGAGGCATCTGGTCGTCAGAAGAGTTCCCCTTTCCTGGATGTTTGGTCCATTTACGTCTATGACACGCTGTGGGGGATGAGTCCATCCGGGTCATGACTCCACATGTCTTTCTCCTGCTGTCATTTTATACTTTGTTTCGAGGCGTTCGATTCGTTTATCCACTCGTCCTACATATGCGCATTGTGTCTACTCTCGGGAAGGAGAACATCGTGCCGCCGGTGCTTCGTGTCCTCACACATAAACTAGCACCTTCGGTCGTGAGAATCTAGCTTATTCTCCGGCAGTTCCGCATCGACGGTTCGCTATGCACCAGTACACATCGTTGCCGGCATGTTGCTTCGTAACCTGCTCATGGCTTAAAGAGGTGCACTCCTATCGATCTCTAGGAAGCCAGCTCTTCTTCTGGGCTACTTGGGTTTGGACTTGGGCTCTCCAACCTTCACCCTATCACTGCAGCCACGTGCTTTCCTCGCTAGACGGCTTACACCATCATTAGCAACTTCATTGGGAGGTTGGGAGTGGACTTTGGCCGAACTACGTCGATCTCAGTGACTGCTTTAACGTGGTGTTGCGGCAAGAGTGCAAGGTCCCAGTCTGAAGTGCACGTTTGGCGGAATGGCTACAAAGTCGACACCAGACAGTAAAGGTTCCAGATCTGAGAAGGCAGAAAGTTGGCTAGCTTCGATGTTATCCTTTGGAAGTTATATCTCGACTTGCAAATATGAACTTGAACTATATTCCTTGAGTGGTTTATACCGATCAACATTCCGATAGATCTAGAGCCAACGCGAAGCCTTTTCTGTCGCCTCGCAGTTATTTTTGTATCCAATTCCTCGTGTGTCGGTTTCTCTCTAGCCTCTTAAGTACACTTTACACTTAGTAGTAAATTTCGCCTACATCGACGGAGAAAACATTGACAATACACCGGTCCTGTCTCAGAATTGCCACCATGTCACTGTATTTCTCTATCTTGTTTGTGTGCTGCTCCTGGATTCTCGATTCATATGGTACTGTCAGCTCGATCAGCGTCACAACTGAAACTGTCGGATTTCTGCCGGGTGATGAGTATGGCCTTTCAGGTCAACAGGTCCCAGTCCTTTGGCGTCATCTTTTGCAGCACAATTTTCCTATCCCCCACATTTCTCTCCAGCCGTGACGAAGTAAATGCTCATTGGCCTTGCAGTGTCTCTGTTCTCCCACCTCCTTGCCTCATCTACTGTGACATCCAGCACAGTGAGTACTTTATTGTGGCCCATTTTGTATCGGCCATGGCAAAGGGTTACCTTGCACGCAGATAGCGCATGCTCTGTTGTTTGACTCTGTCCTTTGTTTGCATGGGGGACATATTGGAACAGAGAATTTTCTCAACTTGACCAGGTAGGCAGCTGGTTCTAGGACATTATAAGGTGATCTGACGACGAAGCGTAGGCGCAGTGGTGCCATTTGCCATATATCCCCCTTGTTAGGACCGCTGCACTGTCCCTTTCCAAGAGATTCACTAGCCATGTTTTGATTGCTGGGTAGCCATTTGTACTTATTTTTCGTCATGAACCTCCATATCTCTGCATTCCTTGACCGCCGCCTTTGACCACAACTGAGCTGTCATGGTGACCGACATCTTGTCTGTTGGACTGGGTGTTCCATAATTCTCTTCAGTTTGAATGATGCTTGGCCAAATTCGACTGGACTATCGACCTTCCACTTGGTTCCTGTTCTGAGCGCGCGTTGTTAGAAAAATGTCACCTGCCAACCTTCAATACTGAGTTGTCAGGGATGGAACAGGCCACATCTACTTTCTTCTCTCACTGCTACCACACTGACGCGTGGAGTGGGAGTACACAATATCTCTTAAAGTTTATAATTTTTCTGCTAGCGATAATTGTTTCACCTTATTCTCAAAAAAGTGTTTCCAACCTTGATTTCGAGTTTGTCATATGTCACCTATGTTAGGACATCTTCACTGTCCCTTTCCAAGAGATCCATTAGCCCTGTTTTGAACCTCACAGTGAGTGGCAGCCATATCCCAATTGATAGACCAGGATCCATTTTGATTTCCATCACTTTACCTAGCTCATGTATGGCTCCACGAATATCGCTTGTGTACGGCGGTGGCCACACCACGAGCAACACTCTTGACTGACTGGCTAAACTACATGAGTGAAGAAGGGGTAATTTCCTACTTTAGGAATGTCCGTCCCTAGTACACAATGACTGGGACGGTGGAGAAGGCGGATGAATCTAAATAGATCAACGGCTTCGAAAGCGAAACAGCAGAGTATGTGGCACACATGAGGTGTGTTCAGGACACGATAGTGAACATGACTGGCCATCGTGGACGAGATTGGGACTTCACCATGTAATATCCCAAAGACAACAATGGTAATTCAGCAACAAGAAAAAAGAGATACGGGTAATTCTTGGCCCCCTGAAGATGAGCCTGTTGTAAATATTCACAGCGAAGAGACAACTGCTATAGTAAATAAGGAAGTGCGCAATGAAGAATCCATCCCAAATTCCTTTGAACGGAAGCTTTCTGACAATACCTACCTGAAAAGTAGAAGGAGAAGTCTAGGAATTGGTACGTGGAACGTATGCACCCCTTATCAAGCAGGGAAGTTTGATAACCTTTTTGTCGAAGCTAAAAAACAAAAACATGAATTTAGATATCTTAGGCGTATCTGAAACAAGATGGACAGATACAAGTTATATAAGGAGAGAAGATTACATATTTATTAACTCAGGAGGAGATCATCATGAGAGAGGAGTAAAAATTTTAGTAAAACGAAATTTAGAGAAAAGCATTAGTGGATTCTGGACTCATAAAAATAGGATGATACTTCTCAAAATTAAGGCAAGACCGTTCAACGTAATTCTTCAGACATATGCTCCAACAACTGATTATAGTGATGAACAGTTAGATGAATATTATGAAGACCTACAACAAACACTGAAAGTTGTAAGATCATCAGAGGTCCTAATTGTCATGGGAGACATGATCGCAAATGTTGGAAAACAAAATAAATATAAGCAGATAGTAAGGCAAAATGGTATGGGAAACAGAAACGACAGAGGAGACCAGCTGATACAGTTGTGTGAAGAAAATAATCTTGTTGTTTGCAACACATTTTCCTAACATAATCCTAGGAAACTGTACACGTGGAAAAGCCCTGGAGATAGAACAAGAAACCAAACTGACTACATTATTATTATAAATAGATTTTTAAAAATATTTAAAATGCCAAAACATACAGGTGGAGACGGCACCTGTTTGATTGATTGATCGAGTTTCACCCATGCCGTCTTCTCAGTGACAAGAGGGAACATTATTTTCACGTTGAGACTGACAGAAATGTGAAACATACGTCACACGGGCCGTCAACTTAAATATTCTCAGCTGTATGGGGTTCTCCCTGGCTGAGATCTTCTACCTTCTTATTCGCCTTAGTCTACTTTCCTGTGGCTCACCAGGGCATTTCCTCAGCCCAGCATGAATTGCCATTCACCTGTGTTTGACACAGGTTTAACCACAAACGCACTTCCAGGCAGGTCGTATTGCTGGGAATCCTATTTCATTGGCTCGTCCGGGTCACTATCTTGAGGTCACTGTGGACCCATCATTGCCACACCCCGGGTGTGCGCCACGGACATTGTACAGCATTGCGAGTTGTCGACCCGGTCTGCTGTCGACCCGGTCTGTTGTCGACCCGGTCTGTTGTCGACCCCAGTGGAGCTAGTTTCACCACTGCGCTGCAATGACGCACGTCTTTCCAGGGCGTCAATCTGTATTTCCAGATCTTTTATCAGTCTTTCCAAATGTTGTAATAGTTTGACACTATTTCAGTGATAAACGTAGAAGAAATTTATAGATTGACACATTGGCAACACAAGTTACTTGCGGGTATCACCACAATTCTTCTTTGATAGTTAATCACAACATCAAGATCTTTAAAACACTTTTTACCACAGAGCAACATTATCATTACAAGATTTAACTAATCAAAACAATGTCTTTGCACAGAGCCATCAAGTAATATAGAAACACATTACATACAAGTTTCCTTAATGTTATGAAGTTCCTAAACAGGGTACAGAAAATATGCGGACCCTTTCACCTCCTTCAGGCTATCGGGTATATGGTGCTACCCCATATTTTAACAGGCTAATTGTCAGGCTGTCTATACTTCTACTCGTATCCATTTAGGAAGGATAGACCTGTGAGACCAGGGCAGTGTAAACACATTTACCTCCATGGAGATTCGAACATATGACTACAGGGCAGACAGACAAGCGGGCTTGTCACTGTACTACTGCGGTGTCCATGCCAGGACTGGATTCGTAACTAAGAATCTTGACTCAGCTTGTCGAGCGATTCAAGAATTGCTATTTATACACCTGAAATTGCTTGTCTGGGAAGCACGGTTCCGGTAAGTACCAGTTTGGTCATTCAGCACCCTGTCACCTGATCCTTGTATCTCCCGCTTTCCCTCTCTTCTGCAATCCCTAAAGTCTCATCTCATCTCATCATGTTCCTCTTGTACCTTGCAGTGTCGAGGTGACGTACAAACATCGTGAGAGTGCCCGATTATGAGCTTCATGTATCGATATTCCCAGGAACTCTGCTATTCCCTCCGTCTAACGTTTACGTGGTGGGCCTCTTCCTCTGTTTCCATCTGGTCTGTACATCATTGCTTGTTGTGGCACGCTGAATAAATATTTAAATCTTACACAAATGTAGGAGTCGTCTCTCATGCAGAATTGTCCATGCAATTCCCCTTCATCATCATCATCATCATCATTATCATCATCATCATCATCATCATCATCATCATCATCATCATCATCATCATCATCATCATCTTCATCATCATCATCATCATCATCATCAGCATCGTCAATCAATCAATCAATCAATCTTCCAATCAATCACTATCTTCTCCTCTGGGATTTCCGTCCCAGACCATAGAGAAACCCTCCTTGATACCCCCTCTGTTATGGAAGGCAAGAAGTATTATACATGTACATGATTTTCCACCCCATGTAGATGGTGCAAGTCCAACCCATTTCCTTTACCCCGTTAATTAGCGGTGGTCAAAGTATGAAAGGTTTAACTGGCGTGGCAGGCCAGACATCTCAAATTTATAATGCAGCAAGCATCCCATCACATAATTCCTGCTGTCTCTCAAGGTATAGAAGAGCCTTCCTCCTCATCCCCCTACCCCTAGTAAAATTGTCCACAGACCATAAGTATAAAGCAGAGGAAAGTGTAGAGTATATGACCGAACATTCCTCTCGAAATCACGACGTAAATTCACACGCTATCTCACTTGGACTCGCGTCGTACCACCACACGCCGTTCCTTCCAGAATCGTGAGGAATATATACACCACGACCCCAAATGAAGTAAATCATCACCACAATGACACTAAACAAATCAGCAGCACATTCCCCTGGAATATCTCAGCACCACAATCCCATGTAATAAAGCAGCATCACCTTCCCAGGAAATAAAGCAGCACCACATTCCCTTAGAAATAAAGCAGCACCACATTCACATGGAAGTACTGAGTTTGTGCATCTGAGCGAAGCCATCCTTGAGTGAAGTTTCGCAGCGTCTGTGTGTGTTTTTTGTGTGTGTTGTTTTGTTGTTGTGATTTTCGGTTTTTCAACATTGTGCAACAGCGTTTGTGCTCTGTGCGGAGGGCAATCAAACTATCAAGGTGAAAGGAGCGACTTGGATGCCGTAAGCGACAAGGCAGACGAGGTGCAGTTTGCCATGTTTGTAAGTTGGAAAAATGTATATAACTTTTGACGGTAGATTGTGGTTCAGGACGATAGGGGAAAACGACAGAATACTTGAAAAGATATGCAAAACGTCCCACATGGATGTGAGAACAATCTTTATACCATCTGAGAGAATGAGAGGGGAATGCAGTTTAAAGTGTGAAGAGATTTGTGATGCTACAATACCCATAGTAAACGTGGAGACGGATTGTATCTGCAGCAAAGAACCTCAATGGCTCGGAACGCTGAAGAAGAAGAAGAAGAAGAAGAAGAAGAAGAAGAAGAAGAAGAAGAAGAAGAAGAAGAAGAAGAAGAAGAAGAAGAAGAAGAAGAAGAAGAAGAAGAAGAAGAAGAAGAAGAAGAAGAAGAAGAAGAAGAAGAAGAAGAAGAAGAAGAAGAAGAAGAAGAAGAAGAAGAAGAAGAAGAAGAAGAAGAAGAAGAAGAAGAAGAAGAAGAAGAAGAAGAAGAAGAAGAAGAAGAAGAAGAAGAAGAAGAAGAAGAAGAAGAAGAAGAAGAAGAAGAAGAAGAAGAAGAAGAAGAAGAAGAAGAAGAAGAAGAAGAAGAAGAAGAAGAAGAAGAAGAAGAAGAAGAAGAAGAAGAAGAAGAAGAAGAAGAAGAAGAAGAAGAAGAAGAAGAAGAAGAAGAAGAAGAAGAAGAAGAAGAAGAAGAAGAAGACGAAGAAGAAGAACGCCGGTGTCAGCTGTTATTCTTTAGTCAGCGTTTCTCATCACTACGTATGCCAAATACTACCCAACGAGCCGAAGCAAGTGTCTGACATCATGGGGCACTCTTCATATTGACAAGAACGGTAACATAGAACTGGCACAGGAAAGATCATCGTTGTCTTGTACTGAAATCAAGATTGACAGCCGACTGATGGCCGCATAAAATGGACATTAACTATATCCCCTTGCATAAAATCTGTTGCGAGATAGAGCATCTTTTCAGCCGTGACCACGTTGTGGTGCCATGCATATTGTCATAAATACATAGTAGAAATATGAAATTTATAAATGGCAGCCACCTGCCCCAAAAGATCAACGTCTATGGATCGTCACTGTATACGGGACGTACTGTAGAGTCCTTATAGGCACGCCTCATCAAAATTATTAAAGTATAGCTGTCGTCAGGACCTCGCCAATGAACAGTTAAATTCAAGAATTATCAAGACGGCGTTGCAGAATTATCAATACAGCGTTGAAGAATTATCAAGACGGCGTTGAAGTATTATCAAGACGGCGTTGCAGAATATTCAAGACAGCGTTGAGGAATTATCAAGACAGAGTTGAAGTATTATCAAGACGGCGTTGCAGAATTATCAAGACAGCGTTGAAGAATTATTAAGACGGCGTTGAAGAATTATCAAGACGGCTTTGAAGAATTATCAAGACGGCGTTGAAGAATTATTAAGAACTACGAAGAATAACACCAAAATTAAAACTACTCAATAATCGTCATAAGTAGTAGTGAATGAGGAAAACGATTCGGAAATCTGGAAAAGACAGGTCGAAAAGAACTGTCCGTAATACCTATCCACTATAAAGCCTGGGGAAGTGTAACCAGACCGCCAGAGGGATCCAAGAACGACACCAGGACCGAACACAGACAAGTCAAGTTGCCTGTTTTGATTATTTATGCGTTTTGTTCGGTGGTATGGAGTTGCTGTTAGTCAGGCACACTCTCTATGATCTGTTCTGTCTTTCGTCTTCATTGTCAGCGGGCGGTTGGTTGGGCTACGTTTGTGGTTTAATAACATTTAAACACAAAGGTACGATCAGTTCTTGTGGCAGCTGAATTATCTGTGATATCATATTGTAACAATTCGACTGCTAATTAGAACTTCGTATTGTTTGGTAACCGTGTCTCTCTATACGTTATACCTCCACGTCTTCAGTGTTTCTATTTGCAGGGTTGGTCACAATTGTCTGCGTTATAAGTTAGTAAATATTTCTGATAGGAGTTATCGTTTATCCTGTATTGTGAAATATTGTTTACATTGTAGCAACTATAACAAAGCACACACAGAAAGGACTAACGAGTCTTGTTAGTTGAATATAAATGGAGTTTTATTTCCAATTGATGACCACTACAACAATCCTATTGCAATTCCATAATCATGGTGACTTCTCTCCTCTAGTCCTAGATGTTTACTGACTGCCCTAACAACAAACTACGTCACGACTTGATCATCTTTCTCCTCATTCCATCCTGATGCTCAAGCGTGCTGTAGCTTTGCACACCTAGCTAATACTTTCTGCTACACCTTCCTATGTTTTGAAAAGACTTTTTCCCTTAAAAAAGTCTTTACTCCTAATCCCTCTATTCTATTCCCTCTCTTTCCTTACCTCTCACAACCCCTCTAATCTTCCCCCAAACGTTATAAGTGTAGAACCGTGCCGTAATCCTGTCTCCGGGCAATTGATACGAGCAGAACAAAGATCTTCAAAATTTTGGAGCTACTTCTATTCGTAACACTTTCCCCTGCCATATAGTAAACCACTATACATTTCTTGTTCGTTCTTGGTTCCTTTACAAAATATATACATCATAAGAACAGCTCGTATAAATCGTTATCGTAAATTTGACATTATGAAATTCCTCACTCTTTCACAACACAGGATAGACAGAAAACAATGTAGTTAGAAAAAGTAAAGAAGGGGTGCGGACCCAGTTTGTGAAAAGTACAAGAAGTATAATGAATGAATAGTCAACACAATCCCATTTACCTCTCTTTTCCACGAAAAAACTTTTGTAGAAAGTTTTTTCTAAAATATATTCTATGAAATACATATCCGTTTACTATAAATTAAGTTGCTCTAAGTTTTCTCAACATATATATATTCAACATTTATATTGCCATCCACAACCTTGTCTATATTTCTGATATCTCATCTCCAACCACGAACTAATGTTCATATTCCATGAACATTTTAATTTAATTAACGCTGATTTTTCACAGCTCCTATATCTTTCCCCCTCACATCCCATGATATGCTTCCTTGTCTACCTATATATACCTCAGCTTATATGCTGCCATTCACAGCCTCCCCCCCCCTCCCTTTCTTCTTTTTTTTCCCATATACCCAACCTTATATCTTCACATAATGCTGACTTTAATGCAGCTCCTATTTTACTTTCTCATAGCCATCCCCGACCTATGTTTCTAATACTTCATATCCATAAGAACCTCTTCATGCCGATTATCACAGCAACATAATATTCACAAAGAGAATGTGTCTCTCTATTAGTCCTCGGTAGTTTTATTAACTCCTTTCTGAACGAAGGGTCTTAAATAAAGCCCCATGTATTTTCTTTATTCTAGCCAACACCATAATTATTTGAAAATTAAACTTACTTAATTAAATTTGTAACATATTTACTAACAAGGTAACCTAACACACAAAACAACTTATTTAAATTATGAGTGAAGCGAAATAAAATCAAAACAGGACATCATACCCCCCAAATAGTTTTTTATACATATTTATGTTTCCCCTCATATTAACTAAAGATGTTAACTCATTCAAAGCAAAACACATTTTAAAATAATATAACATGCATTCTATCAAATCAGAAGAAAATATTATAGTATTACCTAACACTACTGGTCTCTTTTACGGACCAATAGTTTGTACGCAAAAGTCTAAGAACACAATAATCCTATTCTAAAATCAAATAATAACAATCATTTTACAGGACCAAATCAAGCAAAAAAAAAAACAACATATTATATATGAGGCATTAAAAGCTCAAATTCAATAAAAACAACTGTCTTCTCGCTAAAGAGAAGGTTTTCAAAAAAAATATAATTCACTTAGAATTAACTACGTAAAGTGACCCAGCAACCTTGGCCTCCTATACGAACCAATGTAACACATATCTATTCACACAAGTCATTCCACTATTTTTATAACCGAGAAAACAAAACAACTCACTGCCAAGTATATATATCTGTTACCTACAGACCAATTCCTAACTTAAAACAATATCTGTTCTCTCAATAAAAGTCATTAACCAACAATGACCGTACTATCTACCAATAGAACTTGTGGTTCGGCACACCAATTGTTTCCCCTTCATTTGTAGCAACTTCTTAATCATTACCATTAATCACGGTATTTCTAGCACCAAAAAACCTTGTCTATTTACTATAGAGTACATCTACCTGCTGTACCATTGACTAACTTATCTATCTAAGAAAACTCAAGAAGTTGAAACATAAAATCGATCAGCAATTACATCACAGAGAGGAAAAAAAATATATGCTTCACTCGAATTTACATCTATATTAGTTATCTTAATGCCTAACTACTCCTCAAAACCATTTATGAAAAGTATCAATAGAAGCCTTTTCCATTGCCACTGTCTCATATACTTCATCAAGTATCTCTTTCCTTTTTAAATCATGAAACTTATTTCTTGCTATCTGCAGTATTTTCTATCCATTTACTTCCTACGTTTCCACTTCTTCAATAACTCCAAGTTTCTTTGAATAAGTGCTATCTCCACACCAATATCTTCTTCTTCGTATATCTTATTAGTTTCTTCCATACTACTATTTGATTCTGACTTTTCATCCATTTCCTCTTCTTCATCTGTATGTCTCTCGCTAGCAGCCGCTAATTTCTTCCGTTCAATATCCCATCTAATTTGTCTATCATTCTTTCTTAAGGACCTTTCTAGTAGAGGCATATCTTCACCGCTTGTTGAATAATCTCTAATTCTTCTCTGTCTTTTTACTTCTTTTTCTCTTTGTTTATCCATTCTTCTTTTCGTTGCTTGTCTAGTATTCTTAAATGGAGCACCTATTTCCTCTTCCATAGATTCTATACTATCATAATGATCCTCATTTACATTTTCTTCTTCTATCGTTTTCGGCATTGTCTGTTCTTGAGTATCATTGCACACTGGAGTTGTTATTAACTGATTTTGTACTGGATCTTTTCTAAAAGCTGGGGTTATTGTAGCTCCTCTGACGACTTGTTCATCTAAGTATCCGGTGTCTGAATAATAATTATTATTATAATTATTATTTCCCTTCTCATCTTTATCTCTTCTTAAGTGTTCCACGTATGCCCTTGCCACATGTCCCGTGATCTGGTTCTTGATACTATACGATACATTTCCTAGCTTTTCCAAAACGTAATAACCTGGGACCCAACGAGCATCAAACTTAGAATTCCTTCTATGCTTCTTGTAATAAACTCTATCACCCACTTTAAACTCCTGTAATTTTGTATTCACGTTTTTGTACTTTTTCTGTCTTTCTCTAGCTTTAATTATATTATTCTTTAATCTTACGTGTGCTTTATGCATTTCTTGTATGATGGTCTCTTGAAAGTCTACCCCCATATATTTCCGTCTTGGTTTTAACAGATTATCTATAGGTAGTATTGGTTCTCTCCCGTGTATTAAATAGAATGGTGAAAACCCCGTGCTCTCATTTTGATTTGTGCGTATAGCACTAAGCGCGGGTCCTAGGAACAGATCCCAATCTTTTTCATGTTCATCAACAATCTTTGCTATAATATCGTATAATGTCCTATGTTGTCGTTCGTTCTTAGCATTTGAAGAAGGTCTGTAGTATGAGGTCTTTATATGTTTTATATTCAAATCTTTTAATAACTTTTCGAATTTCTTATTCACAAATTCTTTACCATTATCCGTGAGTACAATCTGTGGACAACTAAATCTTGGTACGAATTCCTGTAAAAAAATATTAATGACAGTATCTGCGCTCTTATCTGGGATTGCATAAACTTCCGGCCAAAGACTATAGACGTCTACCATATGAATTAAATACACGTTCCCTGATAATGTTCTAGGGTGAGGACCCGATATATCTAAACTAATTTTTTGCATTGGAAACTGAGGAATATCTGTATCTTGTAAGGGACACTTAATTGTTTTCATATTCCTTAATCTGCATCTTTCACACGTATCTACATATTTACAAGCAGATTTAAATAAGTTCGGCCAATAATATTTACTCGTAAGTGCTTTCACTAATTTATCACGACCGAGATGACCATTCTCATCATGATATGCTTTTAAAACTTCATTTTCCAAATGTTTTGGAATATATTTCCTTAGCTGTTCGTTCCTTTCACTCATATAATATAACTGTTCATCCTCTTGCAAAACTAAATAATTTTTCTTATATTTATTCTCCTCCGTTTCTTTTAATTTCTGTTTTATTTGTAAGACTTTTGGATCTAATTCTTGTTCTTCTTTCATATTAAATTGTGCTAAATGTGGGTCTTCTGCTCTAGGTTCAGACTCTTGATCCGATGGTAAACTCTCAAATTCTTCTCTGTTTATTATGGCAGAATCTAATATATTAACTTGCCAGTTTCGGTCGTCTATCTCCGGTTCACCCTCATCTTCTGTGTCTCCTGATGACTGTGGATACGGGATCCTAGACAATAAATCAGCACATGTGTTAATCCTACCTGGTATGTATTCAATTCTTGTATTGTATCCCTGTAGATTCAATGTCCACGTCTGTATTTTCCTGTTCTGCACTGGAGCTTCTAACAGAGATTTTAAAGGCATGTGATCAGTTCTAATAACAAAATTTGCGTTATGTAAATAGTAGTTAAGTTTCTGTAGAGCATAATGAATAGCATAAGCCTCTTTCTCGATAGTCGACCATTTGCGCTGAGACCTGTTAAGTTTATGAGACAAGAAATAAATTGGCCTTTCATTTTTAACCCCTGGTATTCCAGATTCTTTTCCTTCATATGGTTGAACCAAACAGGCTCTTATGGCATTATCAGAAGCATCTGTATATAGTACTAGCTGTTTATTCAAATCTGGATGCGTCAATAGTGGTACCACTGTTAAGCTGTTTTTTTAAAAACTCTAACGCTTTTTGACACTCATCATCCCACCTAAATCTAGCGTATTTGCCCGTTAAATTAGTGATAGGTTCTGCTATTTTTGAAAACCCTGGAATAAAGCGCCTATAATACCCTCAGGTTCCAATAAACGCACGCACTTCTTTTACGTTAGTTGGAGGAGGTAACTCTTTAATAACCTTTATCTTGTCTTGGTCTGGTTTAATTCCGTCTCTATTAATAATATACCCCAAATATTTTGTTTCTGTTTTTAAAAACTCGCATTTACTAAGCTTCAATTTAACATAATGTACTCTTAATCTATCGATTACTAATCTTACATGTTTTAAGTGATCATCCACATCCCCTGCTGTATAGATTAGAATGTCGTCTATGTATGCCAATGCAAACTTTTGCATATCCTCTAATACCTCATTTATTAACAGCATGTAGTGAGATGAAGCCGTTCGAACCCCGAATGGCATTCGTAAAAATTCGTAAGAACCCATATGAGTACAGAAAGCACTTTTCTTTTGAGCATCTTCCGACATCGGGATACACCAGAATCCTGATCTTGCGTCTAGTGTTGTGAAAAATGTAGAGCCATTAAGCAACCCCAAAATATCATCAATCACCGGCAATGGGTACGCTACATTCTTAGTGATTTTGTTCAACGCCCTGTAGTCGCAGCAGAATCGATGTGAACCGTCAGGTTTGGTCACAATTACAATCGGAGATGACCATTCTGACTTCGATCTTGTTATTATTCCTGCTTTCAACATATCTTCTATTGCCTTTTCAACAATTTCTCTATTCCTTAAGGGAGTTCTATACGGTTTTAAACTAATTGGTGGATGATCTACCGTATCTATTTCCATTGTAACTGTTTTTGTCCTTCCCAATTCTAAATCATTAATTGCGAATACATCCTGATTTTCTTTTATAAGTTGTTCTAATACTTCCTTATTTTCTGGTGGAGTTTTTAACTGTGCCAACAATTCTTGTTCCCTTGTCATTTTGTCTAATGAATGTATTTGGGCTATATTTCTTCTGAATGGATGGATCAATTCATCCTTCTGCACGTTCCCTTTTCTTCCGCGTCTGCGTCTGTTATTAATTCTTTCAGTAGGAGTTTCTGAATAGTTTGTTCCCTGCATTTTTACCCTATCTGTTACTAATATGTCACTAATGTTATGTTCTAGTTTGGCTATTACACATCCTCTGTATAGTCTAATTTCTCTACCTGTGTTGTTAATAATCATTACTGGAAAGGTTAAGTGTTTATCTAATGATATTATTCCATCCGGGACTTCTAGAACAGGCTCATCAATTACTTCCTTTTGCAATTCAGTGATTCTAACTGTGTGTCCTGCCACATAATATGGGTTTCTCTTTACCTTTGCTTGTATCAAATTAACCGACTGTGGTTTTAACGTCGTAGACATTTTAACTCTAACTAGTGCTGATATATGCATGTCTTCTTCCATATCTACATATACGTCCTTGAATTTTAATTTGTGTAAATCAAAGAAAAGTCTTATTCCATTTTTTATTAAAAAATCTCTTCCTATAAGCATATTTCTATTTAAATCTTTCACTACATGAAAAAGATGTCTTACGCTGATCCCTCCTAATTTAAAATTGATCATTGTTTGTCCAATTACTTGTAAATTCTGTCCTGTAACAGAGTGAAGATTATTATGACTCTTAAATATTCTACAATTTCTCATTATTTTATATAAAAAACTTTCTTTAATTACACTAACCTGAGCTCCTGAATCAATTAATGTACGAACTCTATATTTTCCTATTTCTATTATACATGAGCTAGGATCTGTTTTATTTTCTGTAAACTGTTTGATTTCATCTAGTTGAAAGTATTCTCTACTCGTCCTACTATACCTGTTATTAACATATTCTTTAAATCTTGGGACCTTGTTATTTTCCCTCCTACTACAGGTCCTATTTAATAGGTAGGGCGCCGGTTTTCCTGCGTTCTTGTACCTGTAAAATTTCTGTGTCTATCTTCAACATTCCTATTCAACCTGCTATTGCCATTTCTACTTTGTGTATTCGACTGGACACGCCTGTTACCACAAAAGCGAAACGCGTGTCCGCGTTGACCACAAAACCAACAGACTATATTTGTGTTATTTGTGTTTCCTACTGTCTCACTTGTAGGATATCTCCTTTGTCTACTTCCATCATAAGCATTTCTATTACTACCTTGTAACGTCTGTATACTTCCTCTCCTATTCCATCCGAACCTTGTTTGTCCTATCTCCATAGGCTCTTCAATCCTGTCTTCTCGACTAGTTCCTATTTCTCGTCCTGTTCTCAATCTAAATCTACGTCTCAAATTTTCTTCTTGTACCGCAATATCTACAGCTTGTGATAACCTCTCGGGGTTTTCTCTCATCAGCTTAAACTTCAGTCCATCGGATTTTATGCCATCTACAAAAATCCCGACTAACATCCTCTCCACCTCTTCTCCTCGTACATTCTGTCCTAAGAATGCCTCTTCAGCCAAGTTAATCAACCTATCGCTGAACAATTGTACCGCCTCTCCAGTGTTTTGTTTAGACTGTCTTAACACCGAAAATGCATGTTGTGGGTCCGTTATTTCCGCGTACTTATTGACCAGGTCGTCTTTGAACTGTTCCCATGTCTCATCTACTCTAGCCTCTAATTTTCTTCTGATATGATCTGAAACCGGTTCTGTTGCTGCTTGATAAGCAAGTTTCATTTTCTCTTCATCTGATGCTGACACCAAATATGCATATTTCTCTATGGAAGTTACCCACTTCTTAAAATCTCTTGCCTGTCCGCTAAACTTAACAATTTCAGTTGCCATTCCTTGTTGTTTCATGACTGTGTTAAGTCTATCTATCACTGTTCCTACCCCCGTCAAAACTTGTGCCAATGAATCTTGTTCTGTCATGCTGAAATACTTCTGTATACCCTAATAAAATCAAATTTACATTTGTAACCAGCTAATTTAAAGATATGATCGTATTTACTTTACACAATAGGAATTGTTCAAGCAGTCAATGGTATCTAAAATGATATTTAAGGTTTACTAATTACCATTATCTCTGCTCCCGATCCAAGACAGACGGATTCCTCTATGTTCGCTGAAAGTTTTCTTGTCAGGTAGAACTCAAACGCTAGGAGTCAGTCTGTGTTAGTTGAAATGCTCCTCCAACCGATCACGTACTTCAGGGAGTTTCTTCTTCGAACGCTTCAGTAACTTCAGCCCCTGGTCGGGCCCCTACCAGATTTCTGGCTTCTTTTCACCCTATAACAGGGCACATCAAAGCGACGTCTTGAAAAACTGGAGTAGCTCAGTAAAGCGATTTAACTTTGGGTCCCCTCTTCAGCAGGTCGGCAGCCCAGTCCGCCCAACCACCTCCGAGGGTTCCCTAACAACATCGCTTCTGTTGAAAGCCTTCTCATTTCTTCTTATTTTTCAAATGAGCGATTGACTTGTTTGACTTATTCAAGGTCACGATTCAACGGCTTTCAGTTCGCTCCAGGCGATCTTGATGCACAGTAGATACTATTCTCTCAGTATAACGTCTCTACTTGACTATATTTGCTTTCAAGTTTCTTCTTCTTGAGCCTCTTGTTTCGCAGGAGCCCGAGAAAACGTGCTGGTTGTTCCCATTCTTTTGCTCAGTAGGATGGCAACAATCGCACCGCAACCCGCTATGGCAAGCCGGTTTTCATACCTCTCCTGACAACAACTGCCTGTACAGCTAGGATTCTTGATAGCAGGTCCGTACAGCGAGGTTCACTGAAGAATACTTACAGACAACCACCCCTAGCCGGGCTTTTGGCTGCTGTAACTCTCACAGACGACGTAGTGGCCATTTATCAAACTCGTTTTACGTTCAATATAAGTGTAGAACCGTGCCGTAATCCTGTCTCCGGACAATTGATACGAGCAGAACAAAGATCTTCAAAATTTTGGAGCTACTTCGACGTGTTACTTCGATGTGTCGATGTAGACAGTGTTTTGAGATTCCGCGACAATCCAACTAGGAATCCTGGTTCGTGGGCACCATTTCGTCCTTTATAACAAAGCACACACAGAAAGGACTAACGAGTCTTGTTAGTTGAATATAAATGGAGTTTTATTTCCAATTGATGACCACTACAACAATCCTATTGCAATTCCATAATCATGGTGACTTTTCTCCTCTAGTCCTAGATGTTTACTGACTGCCCTAACAACAAACTACGTCACGACTTGATCATCTTTCTCCTCATTCCATCCTGATGCTCAAGCGTGCTGTAGCTTTGCACACCTAGCTAATACTTTCTGCTACACAACACAGGTGACGCAAGCCATCTATTCCACTGAGCTGACAAGAACTCACAGCAACAGAGAACAAAAACACCTCATGCCTTAGAAGACACCATCTATCAACAGCAAAGAGTTTATTGTTCCAGCAGTAATCCGAATTGGGAATACCTACACCAGTGTCGCTATATGGTTGATATCGATAACTTCATTTATACATTAGTACTTATTATAATTTTACCATGTCTACACTTGCAGGTTTAGAAGCTTTGGGTGAAAAGTGTGGCTTGGAAGGTGCTCAACTATTGGCGTGGGCCAAGGAAGAACTAAGTGCGTTTCGGTGCAACAACGAGAAGAAAGTGCTGCAGCGAGAGAAGCCAGAGAAGCATAAGAGCTGAGTAAAGAAACATAATTAGCTCTAGGTAAAGAAAGATTAGCAGCAGAGGAAAGGAGATTAGCATCAGACAAAGAGACTAAAGATAAAGAATTAGCTCTAGAGAAAGAAAGATTAGTAGCAGAGAAAGAGATATAGCATGCCGGGCGATGCGCTACCTTCTTGATTTAACAACCATGAGGGAGAGACAACAAATTTCCCAAGCACGTGCATATCTCAGAGTCAACGCAAACACACAACATCCACTGCATAGCGAGATTAAGAAGGTAAAGGGCGACAGGTTAAAAAAGAAAAGTTGTGGATGATTCAAACCGAAGATATTCTTCAGCAGACGTGTTCAATAGAGGACTTAGAACATGGTGAGGACTGAGTACAAGTGCCAACAGAGTTCTGTACATCCTTTTCTGTGTGCATTCAACTAGACAGGAAATGCAGACAAGAAAATCCAGCTGCTGTGGAGGCGGAAGTACAGGCTCCGATCTTCGACAATTTTTTAGAGGATGATGCTGTAATTTACATGGATGGGTTGGTCGTTCGAGGAGTGAGACGTTCGTGGGCCTTTACGGCTCAGACCGGATGGAAAACTGTGAAGGAAGAGTCTGGCGCTTTTGCTTTGACCACATGCAGTCTGACTATGGAAGTCATGGCAGTGAGTAAAGCAATAACATGGCTCCAGACATTCAATTTAGAAAGTGCCCTTAGTTATTCAATGAGTATGCTCAGGAGGATAGAGATGAGGTGGGTCCGAAGAGAGTGGCTGCTGTCTCTGGAGAGGTCTCGGCAGGCAAAGATTAGTTTCATCTTCGTGCCAGGGCATGCGGGTGTACAAGGAAATTGCCAGGCTGACAGGCTTGCAAGTAGGGCTACTGTGGAAGGCGGACGAGCCATGGACCAGGCAGACATTCTGAATACTCTACGCGAAGTAAGTCGTTTACGAGAACCTAGCGATAACTGAGAATCTACAACCATGGTCAGGCTGCGAGAACAGCAAGTTAAACGAGGTGTGGCCAAACAAGGACACTACGCAGGAAGCCGAAGAAGAGTATTAAACCAACACAGAACTTGTGTCATGAACCGATAAACGCAGTGGGATTTGCTGAGGAGGGGATCCGAGCACTTATGGACTAAATGGTTCGATGTGCAATGAGGATGATCTGTCGACTAACTAACTAACTAACTAACTAACTAACTAACTAACTATCTCATCAAAACGGGTGACATGTTGTGTTGACTGTGACAGGTTGTAACATCGCTGCCTCACACTTAAGGTTTGTGGATCTATGACTGTAACGGCTATGGGTCTGACTGGAAAGTGGTATCGGCACTAACAGTAAACTCCCGTTACCAAGAGTGAACGGGTGCTCGAGTAGTAGTACTCTATACTCGTTGTGGAACCCGTGCGAAACCAAGCTGCTAAACCTACACAAGACAAGATCCACCCAAGAGTGGTGACGAAATATGTGAATGTTGTATCGAGTAAAGCTACCTCGCATTGAATAGAAGATGTCTTTGTTTGCAGCTGTGTATTTGCCAAAACTTGTCAGTGTAATAGTGTGAGAGCATGATGTCCTTTACTTCCTCAGGAAGATCCAACTAGAACCAAGTCCATGACTACGTGAGCCAGAGATTGTGATGCAAGTGTTGTTCCAGCCTTGATTAAACTGAAATGCTTGGTCAAATGTCTGGTGTAATAGTTAGTAATGTGGGACAAGCGTTGTTGCTTTGTGTAACTGAAATGCTGATGTGTGTTCTATCTATCAAACGAGCCTGAAATCTTCTTGTTGTAAAAAGCAGGACGGGTAGGTACTAGGTTATAGTGCGGGTCAGGTTGTTCTAACGGCATTAGAGGGAAATGTACCATCCCTGTAACATGTGAGACAGGTCTGATTTGTGTGTTACAGATTTACGACGCATATGAACATTGGCCTTGGCTAGAAAGGCATGCATATGTTAGACAGCGCAGTTAGCACGTGATTTATCAGTTATGACAGGCAGAAATCGTACGTTAACTGCTACCTGCTGGTCTTTAACCCATATACCATAGACACAAATAATTTACAGGACATTGTAAAATAGATACCGCCCTAGCTTATTGCATACGAAATTGTGGATGTTTAACACTAGAAACCATTTTGCCTCGACTCTGTTGACTAGACATTCACAACCAGCTACATTTAGGACAAAATATTATGCGGGTTATTTCAACTGTTTGCACGTAGTCACGACACTCGGGCGCTTCTAATCACCAACACTAAGTGAATATTTACAGAAGCCAAAGTATGAACATTTACAGAATAAGATCAAGAAGGAAAAGACTTCATCCAGACACTAAATCATGTGCTGTCTGCATTCAAAGTAGCCCTTTTCCAGAGCCGGTTCACATGGTGCGACAATAAAGTACTCACTGTGCCGGTGGCCATAGTGGATGAAGCAAGGGCGAACAGAAGGGCCAATGCCAGGCCGATGTGAATTTACATCGCCAGACCTGGGTAAAGACGTGGAGAGAAGGAAGACTGCTGCGAACCTACCGTCCATCGTCGATGGCACGGACGACTGAGAGCTGGCTATTGACCTGAAAGGCTGTGGCGGTTTCTCATCAGTGATCCAACAGTTTCGATTGCGACCTGACAATATACTGCTCTTCTCGTCAGCTAACACTGATCAAGCTGACCGTCCCATAAGAGTCGAAAATCGAAGAGCAGCACAGTTATGAGATGGAAAAGTACTGTGACATGGTCGCAAATCTGAGACAAGAAGGATAGACTGTCAGATGTAGTGCAAGCGATCTAATCGCCCACTTCGTATACGTCGTGCTTAAGCAGGTAGTCAATAAAGGACAAGCGAGAACTCGGGTACAGAAACAAATGGGCGAGGCCACAAAAAAGGTCTCGTGCTGGCTCTGGAACAACTGGAGCTTTGAGAGGGAAAGTCTCTGCAGTAATATGGTTCATAAAGTATATACATCCGAAGTCTAACATCGAACGAAACTAGCCAATCTCTCGATTAAGATCTGGAACTGGTACTGTCTCGTGTCGACTCTTTAGCCATACCTCCAACTAGTGCAGTGCACTTGAGACTGAGACCCTGTAATGTAGTCGAAACACCACACACCGCAGCCGAGATTGGGTGAGGGCAGGGGAGCCCACATCCACAACGAGTATTAAGGCAATAAAACCACCAGCGTAAACAAATACACCGACTATTTTATATCGAGATAACAGTGTCATTTAAAGCTTGAAATAAATGAGCTGGTTTCCTGAAGACGAGGAGTATGACTCCGCGAGCCAAGAACGGGATATGAAGAAAGAAACATGGTGTCAATGGCGTATACTGGGGTATTGCGAACCGCCGACGTGAAGAAAACAAGAGAGGCTAGCGGTCTTGGAAGAAACTGGCTTCTCACTGCCATAGTGGTAATGAATATGTGTGAGGGCACGAAGCACCGGATGCACGATGCTCTCCTCCCCGAGGAGTAGTCGCTTCTGAGGTGGTACAAGCGGAAAACAACAATGTCTCAATACATGGTACACATTTACAGCAGGAGAAAGACACCAGGAGTCATGACCCAAGCGGGCCCTCCCCCAGAGAGTGTTAAGAGGGTAAAGAGCCGAAACATTCTGGGAAGGGGAACAACATCTGACGATCAGAAGCCGCCTGTCGTGTCGCTCAGCTGCGGAGTTTTTATCACTAGGGCTAGTGTTGCAAGCTTAAGATCTTTGACTATTGGCACCTACAACAGCTTGTCCTGAGATATTGCCTTTGACGTTTCGTGACAAGTAAGTCATTTATTTCAAGCTTTAAATGACACTGTTATCTCGATATAAAATAGTCGGTGTATTTGTTTACGCTGGTGGTTTTATTGCCTTAATACTCGTATGGCACATGTTGTGTTCACTAACACGGCAAACTCTATCTCCACTTCTGCTATAACTAAACTATCTCTACCACGAAAAACATGTCGTTATCAGCGTTTTCCAGTATCCTGTTTTACTAGCACTTAACACAGCCATTAGCTATCGTGACCTCGAACCAGAGCCGCATTATAATTGGAAGGTCTTATTCTAAGGGCATGCGATTTAATCTCAAATGTGTATCCTTGAAGATATTTCATGGTAACAAAACAGGAAGACCGCAGAAGCAACAATTTAAACAGTAAGAGTATTTACAAGAATAACCCCTTAAGACAGTTTGTAACAAACACATGCTGATTGCAGCAACCGACTATACTGATCTCAGAATGTTAATATTTCTCCTTACACGATACTCTCTGTCTTCTCTAATACAAATAAATTGAAATAATTGTAGTAGAGAAGTTACAAGTTAGAGTCACTCTGCCATGATACCAACTGTCTAGCCCCTCGTTAGGATTTCCTCTGTCGCTTTTCCACTACAAATCACCTGTTGCCACGGATGTGTCCATTTTACTGTTAGATAAATTGTGTCCAAGTACAACTGTCGGGGCATTTGTTTATTCGGTTGTTTGCCAGTTGTTTCTGAAAGGTTATGACAGCTTACTAAACTCTATCCTACTTGGATATCCCTGACCCAGCAGCCGGTGTCTTTGTATTATTAACCACTAGCTGGCCCGGCCCGGCTTCGCCTAGCTCCTGGCGGGGATCTATCTATCTATCTATCTATCTATCTATCTATCTATCTATCTATCTATCTATCTATCTATCTATCTATCTATCTATCTATCTATCTATCTATCTATCTTTCTATCTATCTATCTATCTATCTATCTATCTATCTATCTATCTATCTATCTATCTATCTATCTATCTATCTATCTATCTGTCTGTCTGTCTGTCTGTCTGTCTGTCTGTCTGACCCGGCACGGCTTCGCCCAGCCTCTGGTGGGGAGCATCTCATTTAATTCATATAAATAGTCATATAAGCTCCCGTTCCCGACTATATGTCTGTCTGTCTGTCTGTCTGTCTGTCTGTCTGTCTGTCTGTCTGTCGGTCGGTCGGTCGGTCTGTCTGTCTGTCTGTCTGTCTGACCCGGCCCGGCTTCGCCCAGCCTCTGGTGGGGAGCATCTCATTTAATTCATATAAGTAGTCATATAAGCTCCCGTTCCCGACTGTCTGTCTGTCTGTCTGTCTGTCTGTCTGTTTGTTTGTTTGTCTGTCTGTCTGTCTGTCTGTCTGTCTGTCTGTCTGTCTGTCTGTCTGTCTGTCTGTCTGTCTGTCTGACCCGGCCCGGCTTCGCCCAGCCTCTGGTGGGGAGCATCTCATTTAATCGCCCGTGTGTTGCCGGGGCCCATACGGGGGAGCAAAGAATAGTAACACTGTTGTCTACCATGCATGTCGTAAGAGGCGACTAAGGAGGATATGGTTCCGTCGCCCTGCTACTGAGCGAGTGCGTGGCGTGACACTGTGAGCTGTGAGTTTCGCATGGAATGCTTTTACATCTGTTCGCGGTTGTTTGTAGCGTGAACTGCATGTTAGGAATGATGGCGGCCGGCTGTTGCTGGATTGACTGGTTTGCCTTTTCGGCTCACGGGTGCGTTTTTCAGGAGACTCCTGGGAGTCACCGCTGGAGCTACGGAGTTCGTGCTTTGTGCGATGTTTTCAGCAGGTCGCCCTGCAGAAAGAGACCAAGCCATATGGGATAAAACCCGGGCCAATGAAGTCTTTCTGGTGACTGCCGATTCCATCGACGATGAACTGTATTTTTCGTTGGGGACTTTTGTGTTGGCATTCTGGCGACGGCATTATGCACAGTGTACCTGTGCCGCCTGTTGGCTTGCTGATACACCTGTATTGACTGGCACAGGAACGGAGCAATATGGGGACGACCCGTTGCCGTGAAGTTGGATCCACGACTAACTAACTAAACATCTCATTTAATTCATGTAAGTAGTCATATAAACTCCCGTTCCCGACTGTCTGTCTGTCTGTCTGTCTGTCTGTCTGTCTGTCTGTCTGTCTGTCTGTCTGTCTGTCTGTCTGTCTGTCTGTCTGTCTGTATGTCTGTCTGTCTGACCCGGACCGGCTTCGCCCAGCCTCTGGTGGGGAGCATCTCATTTAATTCATATAAGTAGTCATATAAGCTGCCGTTCAAGACTATCTGTCTGTCTATCTATCTGACCCGGCGTGGCTTCGCCCAGCTCCTGGCAGGGAGCGTCTCATTAAATTCATGTAACAAAAAAAAGTAACTTAAGAATGTCCTTCCACACACCATCCATTATTTTTAATGACAACTGTTTTTAATCACCTACATGACTGTAGATAACTTCTTTAAACAAATAAAGATGAGTTAGAAAATGTTCACTATTTAAATAAATGCATTATTTTTATGAAAACTATGAAAATGCCTTAAAGATTATATCATTATTTTTTATAACTCATATGCCTGTAAATAATTGTTGATAAAGAGTTTATAAATCATTGAAAACAATGCAACAATCTATATATAAAATATATAGCAATGCTATTAAACGTTTTGCCCTTTGAAATAACTTTTCTTAAGTTAAGTCCCCTCGCTATTTATAAATGAATAAGATATTAAAATATTAAATATTAGTAAGTGCATAGCTGATTGTACACTAACAAACTATGACATTTGGCTGCACGGGAATGAAAAGAAAACATGTAGAAACATTTCATCTCAATCGGATGGACCGTTATCGAACGCATAAATAACAGACATACATACATCGCCCTTTATATATATATAGATTTGCTTTCTCAGCCATCAGTTGTATGGACCGATGTGGTGCGTTTCCCTAAAATGCACTGACTGTGTGGGTCAGTCAAAGCGTTGCCGTCAGATAATGCAACCGCACACAAGCCAATTCGGAGAATCATACACGAGGTCAGCTGGAATGTGGAGCCATATAGAATGCCGACCTTTCTAAAGCCACGTTGCTGTTTCTCCGACTAGTCCACGTCTATCTTTTGTTGTCATATTCCAGAGAGCCGTTATGGTCGTCGCTTTTGTTTTTAATATTCAACTGTCAACGTATTATTATTGTGATCTTCACAACCATCTTCAACATCATTACCATTCGTTTCCATACCAAATAAAAGCGTCTATTTGTTTGCTGAATTTTGCGGTCAGTCGAAGGTTTCTCCAGTCACAATAAAGTGTTCCCATCAGTGTGCTTGATCGATGTTTTGTTGTTCCTCTCCACATCGAGCTTGTAGTTCTGGTATGAGGTTCATATTTATTCCCTACAGCTGTAATAACTTCGTTAAGAACTCTATTCCACCTGCTGCTTGTGTGTGTGCTTCAGCCACTACTTTGAAGAATGTGGCGAATTTTCCAGTGACCATGAGATGTTTCTTATGCTTAAATTTCATCAGCTGCTACAATCAATGTCCGCATTGTCCTTCTGGTAGACACTCCCATATCCCCGTTCCTCACCCTCCTATACTAGTGACGGCATTTAGAAGTACGCTGTATATCTAAATTGATATTTCTTTTCCCCAGAACTTCCTCTAGGGTTACATTGCCCTTTGAACTTCACTGATAACAGTTTATAAAGTGCATTGAGCCATATGATATTGCATATCTTCATATTGCAACCTTTGCCCTGAACAAAGTCAACATACGAAGTCTACGGAATTATTTCTAGAACTGAAGGCGAAGCCACGGCAAACGAAACGGGAAAATGGTGGGTCCTTTGATCCCTTGAACAGTTTTTAATAATACGAAGTCTAATTTCTTCGTCACAATCTCCTCCTCTTCCTCCTCCTCCTCCTCCTCCTCCTCCTCCTTACCCTCTCCCTCCTTCTCCTCATTTTTCTTCTTCCTCTTCTTTATCTTCTTCTTCTTCTTCTTCTTCTTCTTCTTCTTCTTCTTCTTCTTCTTCTTCTTCTTCTTCTTCTTCTTCTTCTTCTTCTTCTTCTTCTACTACTACTACTACTACTACTACTACTACTACTACTACTACTACTACTACTACTACTACTCCTACTACTACTACTACTACTACTACTACTACTACTACTACTACTACTACTACTACTACTACTACTACTACTACTACTACTACTACTACTTTCTACATCTCTTCTTATTCTTCTTTTCCGTCTTTTGTTTTTTCTGCTCGTTCTTTATCGTTCTAGTAATATCTACACCAGAACTTATGTTTTCGAAAGATTGTTGCGGCATTTGAGAACTCGATACCACTTCCAAATAACTTCTGTAATATGTGTTTACTCATGTCCATTTTCATATATGAAAGGTAATAATTATTATAAATTGTTAGTTTACACGCGCAACATACGATTTTTGGTAACATTTAATGCATTATATTTCTGCCTAACATTAGATTTGTACATATATACATAAACACCCTTAGAAGGTGTTTTTTCAAGAATAGTTTTCAGCAGAAATTGGGATATAGAATGCCCTTACCGCCAACAAGGATTATATTTGCTGTAGCAACCATGTCGAGCTATAACACCTGTGTCTCAATGTTCCTGTCTTGTCTCGGTGTTGTAATGAACTATCCTGATGCAGTCAAAATCGTTGTCATTTAATGAAGCCAGGGACACAACGAAATGGAGAAGAGCGAAATTCTGAACTCCCGGTCCTGAGTGGAGGCATCAACACAGTCTGCCTAGGAACAGATGCTGAGATCAGAACTATTATACCAGGAGGCCCACCAGTCATCTAGATACCATTCAATCCACCATCGTTGGCAATATTTACACACAAATGTACTCGTCCAAAACATTACTCGTTATACCCTTGAACCCTTGAATGCGAGGGAAAATATTTTATAATCTTGTCTGTTTTTAAATATGTACGAGGGCTATTCCAATATCAACCGCCGATTGGCTGGTAAAAAAAATAAACCGGTTGCCATAGTGACACCCTTCATTGCTTGCATCATTCAGTAGTCTTTTAACTCACTACACATCAACCTAAAGTCTCATTTATTCGGTCATTCACGAATCGTAAACGAATAAACGTGGAACTATTATTGCCTTTGCCGCCAGCTGTGGAATTCGTGGTGAGATTCGTTTTCTTCAAGCGGAAGGTCAAAATGCGGCCGAGATTCATCGCCGATTGGAGTAGCCTGTGTATTAAAATTAGAGCTGTTGTAGAAGGAAATAGCAAGAACACTATGGATATGTGCTCTTGTTTCTTATAATATGTAAATGCAATTGTCCTAATAGAACATGAAGAATTATGGAGCATAATTAAAGAAGTGGGTTTACTTTTACACTTTAAAAGATCGGAAAAACAGTGAATAGAAGGCAGCCGTGAGAATATATAATGATACAACAGATTGGTTTGATGTAGACCTGGGGGTTAGACAGGGTTTTATTGTTCTGCTTATCTGTTTAACTTGTACTGACAACATCGCGAGGAATGTTAGAGAAAATATTTATTAGGAAAACATAATATCTGTTTGCAATGGGAGGAATAGAAAAACCCTAACTTCGGTATGCAAATGATACAGCATTACTATTAATAACATATATGAAAATTAACATCTAAGGAGGTCATTGCGATAGCAAAGTGACAAATACAATTTTTATCTCAATGCAACAATGACAAACGAAAACACAAATATGCTAACAGATTAATTTTTATCAATGAAGATGAATAAAATAAAGTCAGCAGCTTCGAGCATTTCACTACTGATAAGCGATGCATATTTGTTGTCAGAAATTAAAACAAGTAAAAACTTATTCTGCCAAAATAAAGCAACTAAAACTTTATAAACTGGAACAGACAGAAAGCAAAAATCAGAGTACTAAGATATGTGAAATGGTCTGAGGTAACGTACGGGTGTGAAGCTCTGACATTGAATAAATCACCCTCAAAGAACATAGTGCCTTTCAGTATACGTGTTTTACGAAAGTATTAAACAAACAATCGACACATACACAAAAAGAGAGCAAACTCAGTGTTGAAGAAACGTTGGTTAATAAGACAAATGGCATTGCGGGAAATTAAATAATTTGAGTATGTAAAGGGCATTACTACTGGTAAAATAAACACGGGCGGAAGCGTATCAGGGAGGCGGAGAAGAGGAAGGCTACAGCGTAGATATATTCCTGACCTGATATATAATGTATACATAACAGAAACAGAGCAAGACACCTAACATATGACAGACAGACATTTCTATACAATTTTACAGGACACCTGACTTATGACAGACATACATTTGTAGACACTCTTACAGGACACAGTTCTAAGAGGACAAGTACACGCATGTTGATGAAATACGCATTCGCCTGCATTTGGAAACCCACGAAGTGTGCGGAACCAGGCAACAAATCCTGGAACAAAATACTATATAATAGGCACATGCTGGGTTGTCCGTCTGTCTTGTTGGAGATGCCAAGCAAGTAGATGGACATCATCATCATCATGTGCCATGCCGATTAGCGTGGGCGGTCATGTTTCGCCATCCCACATGAACACCAGAGTCGTGGATCAGCTCTGTGTTCATTCTCTACCATGCCACATGGCCAAGGCATCCAGGTATTTACTTCTTGGCCTTCCCCTTGTTCTTTTCCCCTCAATCTTTCCAGTTGTCATCAAGTTCTCCAATTTATTATTTCTCATAACTTGTGACCGAAATTTTGACTGTCTATGTCTAATTTCTCTAATCAGTTTACGGTTTACATTTCTTTCTTGTAGGACTTGGTCATTGGTTCTTGTTTCTGTCTGTCCATGGTATCCTTTTTACTTTTAGCAGAAACAACATTTCCACAGCAATCATATTGTTTTCAGCTTGTCTGCTCATTATCCACGCTTCACATCCATACGAAAGTACAGCAGATGGACAAGGTGACCTATTTTCCTAGAGACGTTCTTTGTTTCAAGAAATTACTTCATATTTTCAGTAAACCTTCTTCTTTAATTAAAAAAGAGAAATTTGAAATCTCCCTCCAACCGAAAGATTGCATTTGAGAGTTATTTGAAAATTCTAAATGAGAAAATATCAAACCGTTTGTGGATTGTATGTATTTGTAGCCGTGAAACGGAGCACAGAAATGGTGATCACGCGACACATGTCTCAGCCAGTTTACACCACTACCCGCAGTGTTTATCAGGGACGCCGAATTAGCTTATCATACTTCAGGCTCACATAAATTGCATGCCTGTTGTTGGAACTTTATTAAATTGAGCCCGCCTCGTCGATTTATGAAACACGTGTGAACAAATAAACACCCTTATAGTGATTTACACATGAATTGCAAACAATTAGGCATATTTAGCTCCTGCGAAAAGAAAAGACATACTAGACTACGACACAATGTACATACCTTACGAAGAACTCCGTCTTACACAGGTGAAAACAAAGTGTGACTTATCCAAAAACATAAACAATCAACAAATATATAATACTGAAGTATTAAAATAAAACAATAAGAATTATAGGAGAACAAAGCACGACCAACGTTTCGGTTCTATGAACATTTGTCAAGGACAGGACAACACAAACAGATAAAAAGCTAAATAAAACACAAATGAAAATTAAACACAGCGTCTTGCTGACAGAAGAGAAACGAAAATGGTATTTGAACCGGTTTAGAAAGGCGCTCTTGGGCTACAAAAGTTTGTGTTGCCAAATGGTGCGTAAACAGTCCGATATTGTCACCGTCCTAGATCTCTAGGGGAATGAAACTCGGGCTCATACAGGCAACAAACTCCGTTCATATGCAATCTAACATCATTTATTATTATTATGTTACAGTAAGCTGGCGAAGAGAGTTTTCGCAAGCCAGCAGTCTGTAAGTTGCGTATCACAGGAGTTTACAATAAACATGATTATCACAACAACTCTATCAGCTATCTAACATATGCATAAGACCCCTAAATACACTTGGGTCTAAACTATCAAGTCCCCCTTAAGGTAAGCCCTGTTGCTTCCTCGATGTCCAGTCCGTGTCTGCCTTTCCACACGTGTTGCAATCCGACACGGGTGGTAACTCTCTCTGAGTTTCTCGTGGACCCCGCAATCGGCGGGCCCCATCGGTGTCCACGGGGCTGTGGACACACTGACCTGTCCTTCGAGAAGGCTCTGGATTATTCGAGCCTTCGAGTGACTCGGTTCTTTCCCTTTAGCTGGAGTTCTATCCCTTCGCTAGTCTCTCTTACTTTTATGTTGGTACCGCCCCTATGTGAGGCTGTGACAGGAGTCCCCCTCCCCCCTGCTTTGATGGGTTATTATATGGTAATTAGTTCTGTACTAATTCTGTCACAGGATCACATAAAGTCGGTGTTTGTAGTTTGGTGGATAGTAACTTGGCAACCTACACATCTGCATCAACAACTCATGTATTCTCCCATACATCCCTTCAAGATGATTGCTGAAGAGGTCTCTCTCTTCTATGTTCTTAAACATGCTTATCTGACCGAAGTTCCGTGACGTTTTTCAGTTGTTTTTACAACCGCGCCCTTCTCACGTATCCATATGATACCAAGATATAAAACTCTGTGTAAGAGAGTTTTAACAAGACAAATGTCTTGGCTATTTAAGTACACTTGCAAATCTTGTCTTGCGTGTGTATTTCGATACATTTTTACTTCCGTATGTTGTATGTTGCTGAATATGTAGTTATGCTGTTGTTTTATCACATCTGACTACGTGTGTTCCTGTTGGCTTGTTAGTGTATTGACTGATATGTTGCTGTTTCTAATAAAGTGACTGTATTTTAATTGTTAGTGTTCAGTTTTGAGTTTGTATAAAGTGTGTGCTCACTGTGTGGTTTAACTCCAAGCGTCACGAGTTGGGATATCCTTTGTCATGAATTACCCAATCTGTGTAATGCATGATCGGGGCATTCCAAACAGTGGCGCTTAGATGTAGTGTATTCAATACTAAACATGTATCAACAATTGAGACAGGTAATACATTTTTACATGAAGACGCAGACAAATTAAAATAAATACGTTTTGCGTACAATTTGTCTGCTCAGTATATCGCTCTCTTATTTAATTTATTCACTCTGTCATTCATACATCTTTCATACAAAATAGTATTTTGTTAAAATATACAAATAAAGTTAAGGTAAGTCTTACTGCCCTTAGAAAAATGGATTAGGCGATATGTTCCCTTTAAGGTAACAAGTACTTTTTGTACGTGTAATCAAAAAATGGTTTATAACTTAACTAGAAAAATTGTATAGGAAGAATATTTCACCTATGAGTGAAAATACCTGTAATATTATGGTAGAAAATATACAAGTTACAGGTTGACATATTTTATATATACAATTAAATACAAGTGTCATACATATTAACTAATAGTAAATTAATTAATTAACTAACTCCAACGACGATGTGTGTGTTGTCCTCCTGTTGTCCGTGTGTCGTGCCATCAATGTTAAACAGTTAATATCGCTGTCCCTGGCATGTTGTAATCGACGTAGTTCTATTCCGGCTGTTTGAGAAGTTTCTTAGCAATAGCGAGTATGTAGTGTTCTTAATCTTTACACGATGACTGTCAGTTCACTGGTTGAAATCATTTCACAGATCTTATATATCGCTCGGATTGTTTTTCAAGCCTTGGCCATTGGTAATATGGCTTAATACCCTATAGGGTTCTGAAAATTTCATGTTCGTGAGTGTTATCAGTAGACTATTCACTCGGTTCAAGTTTCATGTTCGTGAGTGTTATAAGTAGATTATTCATTTGGGCGTTGATATTACTGGATGAAAGTTCTATAGTGGGTGTAGAGGTACAATGTTATATGGCAGGTGTAGCGGTACACTGTTCTATGCAACAGACTAAAATATCACAGCTTATTATATGGCGAAATATTAATGTGCCTAGTGCTAGTCTGCTGGTGCATTAGTATGCCGTGACAATATGTCCGCAATAATATTATCAGTACCTTTGATGTGGCGGATTTCAAAGTCGAAATCTTGAAGAAGAAGACACCATCTTGATAATCGATGATTCTTTGGCACACCTTGCTTAAGTACCATCAGTGGCGAATTATCGGTTAAAACAACAAAATGCGAACCTAAGAGGAACTTAGATAACCGACGCATACAAAAAAAAGTAGACTTAATGCCTCCAACTCAACTGTGGAATAATGGATCTCTGCCTTTTTAAGCTTCCGGCTGACATAGAGTATCGGATGTCTTACGCCTTGATATTCCTGCATCAGGCATCCTCCAATTGCGATAGCACTCGAATCTGTGGTCAGAATAAAAGGTATATCTATGTTTGGTAATCTTAATACGGGTTGGTTAGAAAAAATTGATTTCAATTTGCACATTACATCCTCTAAGCGGATACTCTTACAAAATTGTTCTGGATGGTCTTTTGTCAACAGATTAGAAAAAACTGATGTGAGTTCCGCCCAGTTTGGTATAAACTTGGCATAATAGTTTATGAGACCTAACAGGCTTCTAACCTGTTTCTTTGTAGTTGGAGCTTCTAGGTTGAGAATTTTTGATACGATTCTATCGTCTGTCAATAGTTTGCCTTCAAAAATCCTATGACCTAAGAAGTCTATTTCTTTATAGCCTATATCAACCTTGGAAGGTTTGATAGTAAGTCCAAAGAGAAGGATTTGATTAAAGACTTGTTGGAGTGTACGTAAGGGAGAAGTCATGTCTGAAGAATGGATACATATATCATCAATATATGCTTGCACGTCCTTGATACCGTGAAATAGCAGTCTAGTTAACCTGACAAATGTGGCGGGAGCGTTCATGAGACCAAATGGAAGATATCTCCATTCGTACAGCCCAAGTGGTGTAGCGAATGCTGTTATATGCCTTGAAGGGGGAGATAGTGGTACTTGCCAGTAACCTTTAGCTAAATCAAGCTTAGAAATTAAGGATGATTGAGACATATTCAAAATTAGGTCTTCACAGCTGTTCATTGGCTCAGCATCTGTCGTGGTTATAGTATTTAAGTTTCTGTAATCTATGCATAAACGAATAGTTTGGTCCTTCTTTTTCACCAGGACAATTGGCGAAGAGTACGGGGATACAGATTTTTGTATTATTTTATTTTTTTCTAAGTCCAAAATTTCTTTGTCTAAATTTACTCTATAATGTAAAGGAATTGAATATGGTCTACATTTGATAGGCGTTAGATCTGTCAACACAATTGAATGTGTTATTTTGTCAGTCTGTCCAGGTTTGTTTGAGAAGATAGTTTTATAGTCGTTAAGAAGAGACAAAATGTCTTGTCGCTGCTGTTGTGTCAAAGTGTCAGAGATTTGTATGTCCTTCATTGTACTGTCGTCGTTCATAATAGGTACTGGAATTTCCGTATTGTCTACGTCCGTCTGATTTATTACTGACGCTACTGTTTGTAAATTGTCTTCAATGTCATTGTCGTCGTCGTCGAGACTAATAGTTGCCAATGTGTCGTTAAATTGGTCGTCCATGTCATTATCCCATATTGTCGGTACTGTGAATATGTTTTCGTCGTCTTCGTTGTCACAGGAATGAGTCGTTAATGATGCTTCGTTTAGATCTTCGTTTGTCGAGGTGTCATTCCGTCGGGTAATTGTCGTTTCGTTTTCGTTGTCCTTTTTGTCAGTCTGGTTATTGTCATTTGTTATCTGCGTCTGCTTGTTCGTGTCACTGTCCTTTCTAGAATAGTACGGTTTTAACATATTTACATGGAATATTTTCAACTTTCCATTCAAAGAAATTTCGTAGTCAACTTCTGAAATCCTTCTTACAACTTTAAATGGTCCCTGCCAAGAGGTTGATAGTAAATCTCTCTTGTCAGGTAGTAATAGTAAAATGTCTTGATTTGGTTGTAATACAATCGTTTTTGCTCCTTTGTTGGCGTACTGCCTGTACCTAAAACCTTTCTCCTGTAATGATGTTCTGGCCAGTATACAGGATCTAATGATTTTGTCTCTGGTGTCAGTGACCAAATCATAGGTGGAAACTGGTAATTGGGTGTTTACGGGTTGTGATATTATATCTTTGTAAATAGTGAGAGGTCATCTTGGGTTCGCTCCGTATATCAATTCAAATGGAGAGAACCCCGTACTTGATTGTGGGACTTCTCTGTATGCGAACAGCACCGTTGGGAGAAGTATATCCCAATCGGCTGGATTATCAGCTGTCACTTTGGATAACATATGTTTTAGGTCCCCATTTAATTTTTCGCAAATTCCATTTGCGGCCGGTCGATGGGGACTTGTAAAACATTGTTTTATGCCTAGTAACTTAGTTACCGATTGAGTGGCATTAGATATGAATTGCGTTCCTCTATCCGATATTATCTTCTCCGGAAAGACAAAACGGGAGAATATCTGTAATAATACGTCCGTCACATCCTTAGAGGAGATAGATTTTAATGGAATCATTTCTGCCCACCTCGAACACAAATCAACGAGTGTAAAAATGTATCTATTTCCTTTGTTTGAGATGTGGTTCAAAGGACCTACTAAATCAACCGCCACGATTTGAAATGGTCTCGAGGCAGTTGTGGTTGATTGAATTTCTGCCGTAGGGTTTTTTCCTTTTTTGATTAGTTTCTGACAGGTATCACATGATTTACAATGGGTTTTTATGTCTTGGCAAAATTTAGGCCAATAAAATTGGCTCAGGACTCTGGCCCTGGTTTTTTCGTAACCCATATGACCTCCGAAAGGTGAGTCATGGGCTATATGTAGCACTTTCTCGCGATGTGACTGAGGTAGAACCACTTGCTGTATCGTGGTTTGATCTCTGGTATATAATCTAGTAAGAATATTGTTATTTAGTCTAAATGTCCAAGAAGCGTTTTTCGTCAATTTTGGCTTTAATCCTACTAGCCGAAAGTATTGCGAAAGAGTTGGATCTGATTTTTGTTCTTCTATAAACTAGGTGGTGGTAATATTGGGTGAAATGATTTGTAGAATAAAATATATTAAAATTAAATATTAAAAAGATATGAATAAAATACAGGGGAGATAGCATAGTTATACCGTGGTATCAACAACAGTATTGATTCCTGCTGGATGAATGCAACCCAGAGAGCTTATATTTGGCTTTCAAATTTAAGTCTAATGGAGTTGTTAGAGAAGCAAGATTTCAATGCAGTAACCCATACATGGTCGACACCATTGTGGTTAGAAGAATTAAAGTGGTTGGGGGAAGGTTTGTCAGCGCCTTGATTAATGTCTCTAAGGTGTTCTCTAAAGCGGTCGGCAAGGCGTTTGCCAATTTGACCAATATATTTCATGTCACATCGTTTGCAGATGATAACAGATATAAGATTGCAGGATGTACAAGTGAAAGAATCTTTCAAGGAGAAGGAGTCTCGGGGGAATATATTAGGGACGTTCATTTGAAACCCGTTTCAATGGCTTAATTACAAAAGCATGAAAGAAACATTAACAGGTGTGGTAGAATTAAACAAAGCATTAATTTGGAATGAATTATGCACAATGGGTTGGTCAGAAGAAGTCGCCGTAGGCATTCAGGCAAGCATCCCATTGCTTAAGTAGGTAGCAAATGTCGTCCACAAAACAGTAGTGTGGTTGCTCACTGAACCAAGTGTTTACCGTGTTCATTACGTCTTCATCTATGTTAAATCGTTGCCACTTGAGAGCTTTTGTTAGAGGTCCGAATAAATGAAAATAACATGGTGACTGTCAAATACCATATGACAGGCAGATAGAGAGAAACTGATGTGCAAGTACATGAGTAAACATAAGTAGCAAATTAGCTGTGATAAGCGCAATGTAGAAACTGTAAACATACAAGTGCTACGTCATAAAGTTGCGTTGGTTAACAACGCAACTGTGTTCTTAGGGAAACTTCACTACCAGCTTTCACGCTAGCTAGTCGCTTAGTAGCTCTGCACTTACAGCAGTACAGTTTGTGCATTAGAACGCTTACTCCTTCACAGATAGAGATAGTCTACAGTTATACGCTCACGTACATTTCTTCATAACCTGGCATGGCATCTGCTAACTGCCGGACGGCCAGTGAGGATGCTCGTCAATCATGGTAGAACCTCGTCGATGCTGATGTCGGATGATCGTGCTGGGACATCGTCTTGACTTGACGGCCGGGGCCGTTAGCTTCGAACACCACACTCGCATGCACTAGGAGCAGCTTCACAACGCTGACAACGGGATTGTATGATTGTAAGTGCGTGGCGGGAGCATGAGTCTTTGTTAATAGCCTGAAGGCTGGCAACGGGATAATGTTCGTATCCGTTCTACACGTCTACTTGCTGGTGACAAATAAACGCCGCCATTCATTATTCCCATTGATTGTTCTTCGTTGCTGATAGTCGGTGTCGTCAGGCTGTGAGGTGTAGGATGTGAGGGGCCAACCCATCGGACTCGCTGCAATCTCAGGTGAATCTCCTGGATATCATATTATACCCTAGAGAGTGAACCAGAGGCGGAACCAAACGACCCTCCCTGTGACAATGACGAATCAGGACTATAGGCTGGATGTTGCAGAATTTCCCACTTCTTCCTTGCTAATGCTTCCTACACAATCTTTGCGATATGCGGACGAGCATTATCGTGCAAAAAAATCACACCGCGAGAAAGCATGCCGGGTCGTTTATTCTTGATAGCTTTTTGCAGCTTGTCTAGTGTTTGCAAGTAGTGGGTAGAGTTGATGTTTACACCAGGTTCTTTAAAGTCGGCCAACAATAGCCCTTCATGGTAAAAAAATGCGCACAGCATAACCTTACTAGCGGAAACCTGTAACTTGAATTTGTTTGGTTTTTGGTGATCCAGATGCTTCCATTGCATGCTCTCTCTTTTGCTGCTTGGCTCAAAGTAGTTCATCGCCTGCCTCTATGCGGAAGAGAAATGCATCACCCTTCACTGTGTAACGCAGCAAGTGGTTCAAACACCATCCCATGTGTTTCTCTTTTTGGTGGTCGGTCAACATCCGTGGTACCCACTGTGAACACATCTTCCGATATTGCAGTTTCGTACGAAACGCATGATCTCAACTGACACATCAAATTCTTTCGCTAGCGAACGTATGCTTCGACAAATGACAAATGTTCATCTGTACTGCTGCATCAATTTTTGCGATGGTTTTTTGTTGTTGTTGTTGCAACAATATGCTCTTGGCCCAGCCGTCGAAGATCTGTCGTGAACTGACATCCTTTCCGAAATATTCGTGCCCAGTCTGTCACTGTTTGTGTCACATATTTGTTACCGTACACTGCCTGCATTCTTCGATGAATGTCCACTGGTCGACATCCTTCAAATGAAAGAAACTGAATCATCACTCTTTGAGCTTCATTGGACGGATTTTGGATCAACTCGGCCATGTTCTCAACTGTCAGAAACAGAACCTATGCATCATGAGGTTGAAAGCACTTGCTCTTTTATTCATTGGTCAGTATTTATCACATGACTATGACATGATTATGTTCAACGTATGCAATTACGCGTGGTGCGGCACAAACGGATTTCAAATGAATTATAATAAAGCCATTGGAACGGGTTTCAAATGAACGCCCCTAATATATTGGGCACAGGCATGATATATGTATAGTTAGAGATGTACATGTACATGATCTTTCTTTCTTTTTTTTTTTTTTTTTTTTTTATAATGAATTGATTGTTGTATTGGTATGACATTAATTATCGATAGCGCCATTTAGGTGTAATAAATTATGAAAAATAAGGGTCATTTTCTCTTTTGAGAGTTCTCTTGTAAAATAGTTTTAAATAGCAACCCTAGACTAATAATTATTTAGTTGAGAGAGGGGAGGTAAGGAACCACCAGAAGGATATTTTGGGTATTCAAAAAAAAAAAACTTGTCATTGGTTTCCTGGAGGTATTCCTTGGTTCTCCGAAACTCTATTTATGGTCTCAAGCCACTGAGTCAGTAACAGCTAAATTAATTAGAACGGGCAGAATCACATTGGGAAGGAGAAACTTGAGTATCCTCTATCTCTTTGGGGTTGACACAACCATATATCCGATAAACGGGTACTTGAAATATTTTGAGAAACGGCTGCAGCCGATACGAGAACCACATCACCTATCCAGCGCTGACCGGTCTATAAAACATAGGTCTAGCACCATATGTCCAGTTCACCTTGAGGCCAAGACGACCACGTACAAGAGACTTTCGCGTAGCTGACCTACTTGTGCAAGTTCTCATATTATGTTATTTGCTGATGATATTACTCCATGTCACCGTCTCAGTTCATCCTGCATCGTTTTTCTCGGTCTGCCTCTGCCTCTTGTCCCACTGATATGTCCAGTGGTCTCAAAGTTTGCCCACGCCTCTCTTCTCATCACATGATCAAAGTTTGCTGCTTATCCCTTCTTTTTATGGTTGTATAAAATGTTATGCTTTCATTTGCCTTCTCCAGACAATCGTTGTTAGTTACTCCTGCAGTCAAAGGTTTCCGAAACATTCGTCTCAGGAACTACATCTCTGTTCCTTCCAAGTTTTTTCCTAATTGGTTCATTCACTTTCCATGATTCACTGCCACACAGGAAAACAAGTTATATATAATATTTCAATACAACTTTCTAACATTCAACGATAATGATGTAATGCATAAGATACTTTTCATTTTCTGAAATGAAACTTTCGTATCATCTATTCTCTTCATGTCTCTTATGCATCTATCGTCTGATGCCATAATTGCCTCTAGGTATTTTATTTATCAGCTTGGTTACAGCTCCCCCGATGGTGTTTCCACCTTGTCGTGGTGGGGGAGCTTGAGTTTCTCAATGACCCTGAGAGTTATGCCGGCGGTAGCGTAGCTACCAGCAGGGCCTCCCAAGCCGGACAGGTCAAAGGGTAGAGAACAGACAAAGAGAAACACCCTGGTCCTCCAGGTTGGGGGTTGAAGCGTGGGGTTAACATCCCCACCTTTGTAAAAACCTTTCTTTGTTACGAAACAAATACATGAGCCTCGATATCGGACTGACTTATCTGGACAACGACCTTGGAACGTTAAAGGACCATTAAAAGAACGGAAACATATAAATACCTGGGTACGATCTTCAACTGCTCCAACATCATAAGGGAAGAAATACAAACTAGAATCATCTCTGGAAATAAGATATACTATGCACTACAACATCTACTAAGATCAAAGGCGCTATCTCGTAACACCAAAATCACAATATACAAAACACTGATCACACCAGTTGTGCTGTATGGCTCTGAAACCTGGAGTACAACGAAAGGAGACGAAGCCTTGTTACAAACCTTTGAGAACAAAATTTTAAGACGCATCTTTGGACCCATTAGGGATACACAAAGTGGAGAGTGGAAAAGAAGAAGTAACAAAGACATTTATGATCTGTTTAAGTCCCCGCTAATCACTGGTATCATGAAGGCTAATAGACTACAATGGCTGGGGCATATAGAAAGAATGGAAAATAATAGGGAAACAAAACTCGCTTACACTCAGGAAATAAATGACCGTAGACCCCGAGGTAGACCAAGAAGGCGGTGGAGAGATAATACATGTACAGACCTACAAGCACTTGGAATCAACGACTGGCAAGAGAAGGTCCACCAGAGAGACGAATGGAGACGGATTGTATTTGCAGCAAAGAACCTCAATGGCTCGGAACGCTGAAGAAGAAGAAGAAGAAGAAGAAGAAGAAGCTTGGTTACATATTTTACCTGCTATTGTTCTATCAGATTTCAATATAATTCGCTATTATTGTTGATGTTGTTGTTGATATAACCATTGATTCTATTTTCTTCCTGTACATGCCGTCTCCCTGGCGAAGGAGTTAAGGACGCTGTTCTTAATCCCGTATACTCTCGTACGAAACACAGCTGTGCGAGATTCGGTAGCGGATCGCGTCGCGTTGACTTCTTACGGAGGGTATGTGAGCCGGTCGTTCAGAAAGCACTGACAAACTACTGAAAGTATAACATGCCAAGACATCAACAGCAGCTGAAAATGCTGGTGTTGACTGCAATGTCCTGTAAATTGGGTACTCAAAAAAGAACATCCTTTTTTGCACTCTCTTTAAATTATTTTCATCAATGTCCAGAAAAAAATGGTTTTAGATCTTGTTATTTCACTCTTAGCTATCAAAACTGAGTCAGCTGCATGGTCTAGATTATTTTTGTATTACAAACTCGAACTCATACTGCTGGATCTGTCTCATTATTAGTTCGCTATAGTCAAAGAAGAGATCCACCGACTGGATGCATCATATTTCAAACGTTCACATTCATAGTGTTTGAGACATGGAATATGTAAAGTGTTGAATATTTTATGTCATTGTGAGGTGAATCGCATGTGCCCAAAGATTGCTGGAGCGGAAACAAATCTCAGTCTGGAGATTTTTATGACAGACAGGGTCACAACGGTTGTTTGTAAAACATACCGTGTAGATTCTGTCATTGCAATGGTTCCCTTCATTGTGACACAACATCTCTTTGCTTGAAAGTATGACCTGAGAAGAGTGATTACGTGACTGAAGTTGTACACTATTCAAAGTGTACAGTTACAAGTAACATTTGTTATACAAGAATTGCTTTACAGATCTGTCCGGCTTTCCTATATGATAACCTGCCGTTGGCACCAAACGAGAGTTGTATATGACGGTGTGAGGTGGTGGTGTTCTATAAGCGTCGTGTGCCGGAGTACATGTCATACCGCCTCTTTGAGGCCTGCTCGTTGTTTCTCACTTTCGGCATGGTTCCGGTGTGTGATTGTTTCTCACTTTCGGCATGGTTCCGGTGTGTGATTATCCAGACTATATTTTATTAGTCGGAGTAGCATAGAGAAACCCATGTGGAAACCAAAAGTGGCAGAACCCAAAATCAATTATCAGTTATCAGTTGGGGTATCTTCATTGCACTCCGGACAGGTCCATATCTGCTCAGATCCCCCCCCCCCCTTTTCCAGCATATGCATCAGCGTCCGGTGGCTAATAGTGCCAGTCCTGTGTTGGTTGACGAGGCACCTAGTTTTCCCGATGTATACCTCTTGCGTCTGGCCATGCCGAGTCTTACTCCCAAGTCTTTCATCCTGGATAGCGATGTGGATTCATTGACGTCAAAGTCCTCTGTTCTCGCCATATCTTTAAGGACGTTAATAACATCGGCACGATCCATGGGCTGGCCATCTACAGGGGGTGCAGAGCTAGCTAATTTATCAGCTCGATCATTTCCCTCGACTCTCGCATGTCCCGGGACGAAGATGAAGGCGACTTTACGGACAACAGACTTCCGCAGCGACTCAGTCCACTGTCTACGTATAGATCCAGTTTCGACCTTCTGAATCATGCTCATTGAATCACTTAGTACACACACGTTGGTATAATGCTGTGATTCCAGCCATATGAAAGCCTGTGCAACTGCCATCACCTCCATCGTCATGCTGCTCGTGGTCATAGCGTGGGCACCATTGGATTCTTGAACGGTTCGGCCCGCTGAACGGGCTGTAAATGCCCACGCACTTCTCTGCTGCTTTACAACAGATCCATCTGTATAGATGAGCACTTCGGGGCTATCTGAGTGTTTATAGATGAGCGCGTTTATCTCTGCATTAACAGTGGCAGGGTTCTGCTCTCTGCACCGTCTGTCGAGTGTGATAATGCAGGAGAAAGTGCACTTAAAAGCTGGAGGCACCGGCACCCCTTCCTTGCCGGGGTTGATACTGGTAAGACTGCAGACCTGTCTGACGACATCTTCCGCCCGACCCATCCATGATTTGCCCCTCTTTAGCCTTTCACCCTTTTCTCTGAATATAGCGTCATGCAGAGGGTGCTGCTCATCCGCACTTATTTTTAAGTATGCAAGAGCTCTCCAGATCTTGATCCTGTGTTCCATTGTCGGGAAGTCAAGAAGGTATCTCATTCCTACACAGCTGGTGTCTCTCGTGCAGCCCAAAATGATGCGCATGGCTTCGTTTTGTACCTTTGCAAGTCTTCCAATCTGTGTAGGGCTGACAGTGAGGATGGCCAGGACATACTCGACCCGTGAAAGCACCAGTCCTTGCAACAGAAGTATTAGCAGTCTTTGCTCAATATTGGCAGTCGCCATGACTCTCATTGCTGACAAACCTTTTCGAGCTTTCGTTATGACATAATCGACACGATCTCTGAAGGACAGGCTACGATCAAGCCTCACGCCAAGATATGTCATTGACTGGGTTCTACTCAAAATGCTCCCATCCATTCTTACTGCCGGCAGGTCTGTAGAACCCAAAAGAAACACCGAAGTGAAGTTGTTGAGTCCACCACCTGCAGCTAATATCCACACCAAATCTGTCCCGAGATTAGTAGCTTCTAGGGCAGTGGTTCTCAACCTTTTTTGGCCCGTGCCCCCCTTCACCATATGTTCAGGCTGTCATCCCCCCCCCCCTCCTCTAACTTTCCACAATTGTCAGCCCCAAATGGATAATAGTGAAAATCGTTATTTTCTTCTATAGGTGTACATAACCTTTACATGCAAAGATACATTTTATAGTGTGGTTTTCTACAGTTAATAGCAAATCAATATGCTGATGGATATTAAAACTTAAATAAAAGCATTTTTATATTCACAATATTTTACTAAAACACCACATTAATCATACTACAATAAACAAACAGTTAAAACGTCAAAGAATTGTAGCTTAATATACGACACCAGGATGCCAGAAAATTGTGCTTCATCAAACAAAACGCTCATTACAAAACCAGGATATTGTAGATTCGTAATTTAAATGAAGATTGTAATCAATGAGAACAATGTGATTGTTTTTCCCGCAGCAATTCTGAAATACGCGATGGGGTGCTTGAAAGGTCACAACAGAGATCGTTTTCAACACCCAATCTGTTGCGTTGTTTCGTTTTAATTTCAAGCAGAGCTCAAAAGCCTGACTCACAATGATATGTTGACGCAAATGGAAGCTATGCACGGATTGATTTTCTGACACTTTCGGGTATGAACCGCGCATTAAAGGCCAGAATTCCGTGATTGATTTCTCACTGAACACATCCCTTGCCCCCGAATCCTTTTTCAGCTCCAGAAATTCATCTTGACAATCATCAGAAACTTTTTCAACTGATAATTTGAATGGGTTTCGCACCAAATCCAGCCCATCATCACTAAGTTCTGGAAAATATCGCTCAAATTCATTTTCTAGCGCTGTCAAATGCTGCACAATTTCATTTTTTGCAAATTGTGGAAGTACTTGGTCTTTACCATCAACAACGAGAATGGATGACAGCTTCTCAAACATTGCAAGATTTGTCATATTGACCTTTCTTTCCTAGTTTTTCAGCATGCTCATAAAAGCTCTCAAGGCATCCACAAATTGCATGATATTTGTATTCCTTCCTTTATCTGAAGATTGAGTTTATTCTCATCTCATCTCATCATGTTCCTCTTGTACCCTGCGGTGTCGAGGTGAAGTATAAACTTCGTGAGAGTGCCCGATTATGGGCTTCATATATCGATATTCCCATGGACTCTGCTATTCCCTCCGTCCAACGTTTACGTGGTCGGCCTCTTCCTCTGTTTCCATCTGGTCTGTACATCATTGCTTGCTGTGGTATGCTGTTGACTAGAAACCTACTTGCATGGCCAAACCATTTGACTTGCTGTTTTCTGATAAAATCTAGTGCTGCTTTAACCCCCACTTTAGTCCTGATTTCTTCATTTCTGATCTTATCTCTTCTTGATACGTTGAGTATTCTTCTCAGGAACCTCATTTCTGTTGTTGTGATTTTTCTTTTCTCTTTTTCTGTCATTGTCCAGGTTTGGCATTGGTAGCATAGAGTTGGCAGGAAGATTGTGTTGTAAAGTGCTTTCTTAGTAGTTATTGATACATGTTTGTTCTTTAGTATTGGTGCCATTTGTCCAATGAGTTGATTTGCCTTATTGCATCTATTTTCGATCTCGTCTTCTGATCTGCCATTTGATGATATTATACTTCTCAGGTACTTGAAACTCTTCACTTGTTTCAAGGGATGTTCGTTTAGGTGAATTGTTGTTGTTTGTTCTTCTTTAGTTATAGTCATTACCTCTGTTATGCTTGTGCTAATTTTCATGTTATGTTCCCTACACATTTCGTTTAGACTATTCATGTGGTCTTGTAATTCAGCTTCTGATTTTGCTGTTAGTGCTTGGTCGTCCGCAAACAGGAGTTCTCTAATGGTTAGATTTGCAGTTGGTTCTTCTTCTGTGTTCTCGTCATGTGGTATTGTTGCTATCTCGGCTTGGCTGGTTTCTTCAACTGCTCAAAAATATCAACTAAATAGGCTAGGCGCATGATCCATTCCTCATCATCCAGCCAGGTGAAAAAGTCCATCTTACCCTGAACTTCAAAAAATAATTTGAGCTCGTCTCTCAGCTCATATACCCGCGCAGTTACATTTTCTCTTGACAGCCATCGAACATTGGTGTGTAAAAGAAGCAAATTGTGGTTTGCATCTATGTCACCGTATAACTGCTTAAAAACCCGTTAGTTGAGAGCTCCTTCTTTGATAAAATTCACAATCTGAACGGTTTGATCAAAAACCTTCCCCAAAGGAGCTGGACGTGTTTTGAAGGCCAGTGCCTGACATTGGATCATGCAATGAACGCCTTTCACTTTTGGGGCACGTTTCTTTACACTAACTTGAAATCCTGATTTGGTCCCCAACATAGCTGGTGCTCCATCTGTACAGCACCCATACATATTATCCCATAAAAAAATTTCTGATTCAAGGAAAGATGAAACCTTTTCCAAAATATCAGAGGCCATGGTAGTTGTTTCAGGAGGAGAACAAAAAAGAAGTTCTTCTTTAAATGATCCTGAATGCACATACCTTGCAAACACTATCAACTGAGAGAACGATGCCACATCAGTCGATTCATCAATTTGAATTGAATAGAGCCCAAATGCTGCAGACTTTATCTCTTGCACAACTTGATCCTTGATGTCAATGGCCATATCGCTGATCTTCCTTTGAACAGTGTCGTTTGATAGTGAAACCGCTGCAAGTTTTTTCTCTGACTCATTTCCCAACACAATTTCCACCATCTTGAGACAACAAGGTTTGATCAAAGATTCCCCGATTGTTTGTGGGTTTTTTTCTGCTACGCTATCTCCAGTGCTACGACATAGGAAGCGTCAGTAACCTTTTGGTTTGTTTCTTGGAATACCCCTGTTAAATCCTGTCTCATCCTTTTGACAGCATTCCCAAGACGTTCAAAATAGGTTTTGTCCTTGTCCTTGTATTGAGGATGACTATTCAACAAATAATTCCTCAACTTTGTCAGTTTCATAGAAACATTTGACAAACGTTTACTACAAATAACACACTGAGCTCGTTCTTCTCCGTTTGATGACGATATTTGTGAATCCATAATTCAAGTAAGACGGTCATACTTTTGTTTTTTGGCATTCATCATGGGCTTCAGATTCTATAAATATAAAACGAAAAAGTCAAGATCAACATATATAACCACCCACACACATGTATACACCCCCCCCCCCCACACACACACACACACACACAATTATATTGCATATCCTATTTACAGAACATCGCTGTCAACACCAGAATTTTACTGCTGTTGTTGATGTCTGGGCAAGTTTTACATTCAGTAGTTTGCCATTGATTTCTGAACGATCGGCTTCCATACCAACACGCTAAAACCCCAGCACGATGTGGTCTGCTGTTAAATCGGTCACCGCTGGCAAGCCTTTATGCCACGGAGACCGGTGGTATATATATATATATATATATATATATATATATATATATATATATATATATAAACACACTCACACACACACATATACATATGATTGATTGATTGATTGATTGATTTAGAAACTGACATCACAGCATTTGGTGTATTCCCATAAGCGCTAAGTCCCCATCCTCAGCAGCCAGCGAAGAGCTCCTGCACTAATAGTACCAGTAGCAATCTGATTATATATATATATATATATATATATATATATATATATATATATATATATATATATATGAGTGTGTTTGTATAGGTATATATATATATATATATATATATATATATATATATATATATATATATATATATATATATATATATATATATATATATCCACGAGTCAACTTACGTCTTAAGAAGACAGCCTCCTTACCTCCGCAAAAATTATAATTTCAGAAGCTGAGACGTGTAGATTCGTAAACAATGGAGGGATCTTTAATATTCGGTAATCGGTTTCTGTTTTAATGCGATCTTGAAATAATCGGGAAATTTAACATGATGAGTACTCTAAACCTCATTTAAACGGAGACACAGTAACAAGAATACGACAGTTACCGCAAATAAATTCTCCGATAAAATACGGCAACCTAAAACATAGAGGTAAGCTAGAAGGAAAAGAACAGTATATTATGGAGGGAAACAATATCAAGTAATCGGTTCTCGTAATAACGCGATCTTGAAATAATCGGTGGATTTAACTTCACGAGTACGCTTAATCTCCCGATCATGTTTTGTGTTGCCCTGAAGCCAATTTGAAAATATCTTCATTTCAATGGACTTCATCTCTTTCCCCCCCCCCCCCCAATGGAAACAATCAAATTCCCCCACTCCCTGGGGTGGGGGGATTTCCCCACCGGTTGAGAACCACTGTTCTATGGCCAAAGCACTGTGTAGAAGTCTAGTTTTGGTTCAATAGAGCCTTTGTAAATTTAACTCCACATTTTGTCAACTTCGTATATTTATTCTGCTTCTAACGTTGCCAGTGAATGTCAGTAAATCAAATATATTTAGTTAGTACATATTGTAGTCTTGCATCCACTGAACGCTCCTCTTTTAAGAAGAATGTCTTAGTTTGAAGTTCATCGGTTGTAATTTTCTTCTTATATATTTTGGTTACCCGCTCCGAAGAGATTACGGGCGCAGGTAACCAGGCGTAATCCTAGTTCCAGCGTTCGAAAATCAGCTGGATGGTATGTTTATGAAATGGTATGGGTGCCGGTCGTTCAGAAATCAATGGCAAACTAGGAATCACGAAAAGCTAAACAATGATAAAGTTGATTGCTGGGTCATGTAAAGGACACGCAACTAACAACTAACTTTAACTTTCTGGTTAAGACACCTCTCTTCTTTTCTAAAGACAGTCTTCCGTCTTAAGTATTTTCCCAGTGTTTCAGTCCTGTAACAAAACGGCTAGTAGGCCCTGTCCTCATGTCTTACTCTGGTACGGGGAAACCCGGTGCTATTTTTAGCCGGGGGAACCCTGAGGGAATCCTAATCCGGTTACATTTTCGCAACTTCTAGAATGGTAATTTTAGGGGTTTATTTTGGCCTCGGGGGCAATTGAAGTTGATCAATCTGTATTTCACGTGGCTTTCCAGGAATGTTTAGTTTCAAGAGAAGTTGAACTTCTCCGTTCTCCCCGTGATTCAGAACGAGAACAAGGTTCCCCTAGTCAACAGGCACACAGTTGTGTTCACTTCTTGCCGATGAAACAACGTCTTTGTTCTACGCCTGTCTGTCATGATGGAATCAACGTTTTCCGACAGTTATCTTTGGCCAGTTCTAAAGGTGGTTTCAGTAAATAAGATAAAGTGATTTACTATTATTTCCAATGCGTGTGTGAACGAATTGTACAATTGTCAACGCCAGCCGAATCCGCTTTTTTTTTTGGGGGGGGGGGGGGGGGGGTGTCGAGAACAGGGCAAGTCATAAATATTAATGAGGTGTTATTGATCGGTTGTTGCGGCCGAGTCGGATGCTATCAGATCGCTTTAAACTCGCTATTAAAACGCTTCAGTAGCGATAACTGATATCCGTTAGCGATTAACTGAGGTCATTACTCTTCCCGCAGCATTCCCCTCTTTTTTTTAGGAATATAGGCATGACGTATTTAGCTGAAATCACCGGTTAGGTCGAATATTCTGTGGAGCAGCTGCGCAGACAATCGGAATTCCGTAGTTACTTGTAGCATGCGAGATAAAGGGTACAATTCTACCATGTGAGTGCCAGAAGGGGGAAGATGTTAGTTAGTAAGTTAGTTAGTCGACAGATCATCCTCATTGCACATCGAGCCATTAAGTCCATAAGTGCTCGGATCCCCTCCTCAGCAAATCCCACAGCGTGTAGCGGCTAACGACGCCAGTTCTGTGTTGGTTTATCAATCTTCTTTGCCTTCCTTCGTAGTGTTCTTGTTTGGTCATCCCTCTTTTAATTTGCTGTTCTCGCAGTCTGGCCATGGTTGTAGATTCTCAGTCATCACTTGATTCACGCAAAGGTCTTTCCTCTCGTAGAGCATTCAGAATGTCAGCTTGGTCCATGCCGCATCCGCCTTCCACGGTAGCCTCACCTGCGGGCTTGTCAGCCCGCTCATTTCCTTGTACTCCCGCATGCCCTGGCACGAAAATGAAACTAATCTTTGCCATCCGAGACCACTCCAGAGGCAGCAACCATTCTCTTCGGATCGACCCTTCCTCTATCCTCTTGAACATGTTCATTGAGTCTCTAAGGATACATGCCCTAGTGAATGTCTGTGTCTCGAGCCATGTTATTGCTTTACTTACTGCTATGACTTCCATGAGTCCTCCTTCACAATTCTCCCTCCGGTCCGAGCCGTAAAGGCCCATGAGCTTCTCACATGTCGGACGACCGACCCAACTGTGTAGATGACCGCATCACCGTCTAGCGAATTCTCGAAAATCAACTCTTGTACTTCAGCCTCCACAGCAGCCGGATTTTCTTGGTGCATTTTCTGTCTAGTTGGATGCAAACTGAAAAGAATGTGCAGAAATCTGTTGGCACTTGCACCCACTCCTCGCCAGGTTCTAAATCCTCAAATGAACACACCTGTTGAAGAATGTCTTCGGCTTGACCCATCCACGACCGTCCTCTTTTTAACCTGCTGCCCTTCACCTTCATAATTTCACTATGCAGTGGATGTTGTGTGTTTGCGTTAATTCTGAGGTAGGCGCGTACCCTGCAAACTTGTATTCTCTCTTCAATGGTTGGAAAATTAAGAAGGTAGCGCATCGCCCTGCATGCTGTATCTAAGAATAATACGCATAGCTTCATTCTGTATCCTTTCCATCCTTTCTATCTGCTTACGGCTGAGAGTCAGGATTGCTATTGCATACTCCAAAAGAGACATGACCAGCCCCTCGTACAGAAGACATAGATGGCGCTGCTCACAGTTTGCTGCAGCCATCACCCGCATCGCAGCCAAACCCCGCTTGGCCTTTGTTATCACCTTGTCTGTGTGCTCATTATAAGCAAGGCTTCGATCAAACCGTATCCCCAGTTAATTCATTGCCTGCGTTCTTTCCACCGTCTCTGAACACAGCTTTACAGTTGGTGTTGGAGTGTTGACAATATGATTATTCAACGAGAACCAAGTCACTGTTGCCTTTGTTGGGTTGACCATTGCCCCAGCTTCATCACACCAAGTACTTATGCGATTGAGTTCGGTTTGTAGTTCCACAGCAACCTGCTCCCTTTCCTTACCCTGACGATACACTAAAACATCATCGGCATATGACAATGTCCTGCCAGGTCCAGTGATCTGCTCACTGGTGATTCTCACTGTATAGGCGTTGAACAATACAGGAGATAATGGTGATCCCTGTGGTAGGCCAGGATATATTGTTGTTGGTTCCGAAGTCCAACTGCCACATCTAAAAACTACTTTCCGTTGGAAGAGGGCTGCAGCGATCCAACTAAGGAGGAATGGACTAAATCCAATGGTACTCTGTTGAATGCGTACTCAAGATCAATCGCCGCAGCAAAGGTTTCAATGCCTGAGTGGAAACCTTCATGGACATCATGGGCAAAAACTTCTGCATTCGTCCAGGTTTCTCTTTTTGGACGGTACCCACCCAGGGTGGATGGGAAAACACTTTGCCTCTCTAGCTGGCTTGATATTTTCCTGGCAAGTACCTTCTCCAGCTGCTTGTCTATTGAGTTCTGCATGGTTATAATTCGATATACCTGAATTTTTTTTGGGTCTTTGTCAAGCTTCGGCATGGGAATCAGATAGCTGTGTAACATCTCCTCCTTGATGCAAGCACTCCCTATACTGTTGTTGTACATGTCTGCTAGTTTCTCTAGCTCGTTGTCGGTACACCTATTGATGTCGTCGTATCTTATGCCATCAGGCACTGGAGCACTGTGTTTTGATCGTCGAAGCACAGCCTTGATTTCTTTCACTGTCACTGTGTCTTCATCCAAAGTGTTGTGGGCCTTGCACCTGTCTGAGGTGACCTAATTGGCCACATTTCGGCCTCCCATGTCTGTCTGGTTGCTCTGCTCTAGATAGCGTTCAAAGAGGGCTTTGCCCTTGTCCTCGTCAGTCCTCTGCCAGATGAGCTCAGCACCTTGGAAGTCAGAAATGCTCTTATTCTTGACTACACCACTCATGCTTTTATGTAGTCGCCAGAACAATTTCAGTGACTTGTCTGTGCATACTCTCTTTGATACACCTCTGCCCATTTTTCCCTTTTAACCACCTTGACCAGTTTTTTGAAATAGCTTACTTTTGTGTACACCTCTCTTTCTAAGTGCATGCAGGGACTAGGATGACCAGCTCTGTTCTTCTTGGCATTTTGACATCTCCTTACAGCACTACGCTTATCCACCCAAGCCTTCTACACCTCGAAATTCCACCAAGGTGGCTGCTGCCAGCTTTTTTTCCTGCCCTGAAGCTTTCTGCGTTTGTCACGTCATATTTTACTCACCACATCTTTACCTGTAATGTCATACTGGAAAGTCTTTACCTTTAGCTTGTGCTGCCTGGTTCTGCCTTTCTCCACCAATATGCTGCAAGGGTGGTGGTCGCTGCCATGGTGTCCTAGGACACCCCATCTACACACTGTAGTGAGTGAAGGTGAAACCAGCGCCAGGTCAATAGCACTGTCTTCATCACCTGGACGGCTTGCTGTCCTTGTGACACAGTCACTGTTGATACAAACCAGGTCAATGGTTTCAAGTGCAGTCTCGAGCTTCCCCCCCCCCCCTGTGTATTGAAGGAAATGTTTCCCCATGATCTGCCTTTGGAGTTGAAGTCGCCACATACAATAACATTTCTCTCGTGAGCTAATATGCCACTTAAGCACTGCCACTTCTGGGCGTCCATACTCGCGTTGCGGGCATAAACATTAACAAACACGAATGGTATACTGTAATGAACTCTCAACGCCTGTATTTGTATATCGTCACTGTCCCAACTGGACATGTCTAGCTCTGATGCCACCATGCTGTCGCGAACGAGAATTGCCATTCCCAGATGTCGTGTGTTGTAGAAACATTTGAAGCCGGCAATTCGGAGTAGCTGATCGCCCAGTCTCGTCTCCTGGAGTGCTACAATGTCGTTCCTGTAAACCAGGGTTTCTAAAATAGAGCCCGTTGTTTTACGCTGGCGCAGTTCCAATACAGAATACGGATATTCCTGCATCCTAGACGGAGACACTGAGTCTAAAACGTCTTAAACCACCGCGCTTACCTTGTCTCTTTCTGCCTGCCCGGCGTCCACGCCGCCTCGTTAGGTTGTCTGCTGACCGCGCGGAAAACACACGTTGTTCCGCCATGTTGAAAAACCGAAAACACAGAAACCACACACGCTGCCAAAAATCCACTCAAGGATTGCTTCGCTCGTTGCACGAAACTCCGTAGCATCCGCGCAGATCTTGAGTAGAAACTCATGGTTTTACATCCTGGCACACACATTACACGCAAGAGATAAATAAATCCATCTCCTACGCGAAAAAGTTAACGATCACAAAACAACCCGACCGTCCGTCGCCATCTTGAAACCGGAACCTCAACCCAGGAGGGGGAAGAGAAGTTCAACAGTGTTGATGTGTTTGGTAGTGGTGAAAACGATGTGGGAACGAGAAACACCAATAATTCGACCCTGTACTGTACGCTGATTGTCTTATAATTTAGCGAACCTTAAGTATGAGCAACCATGGGGTATTTTCTTTCACCGTGATGGGGAAGAGAGAGGTGAGGAAAAATGATTGTACAGAATGCGTTATAAATATAATAATGCTTATCCGTTCAATATAGTATCATGCAGCTATGAAGGGGTGACGGAACGGGGGTTGATATTTACCTTCTACATAGGGAAGACACTATGTATACAAAGGACGATATTTACCGTCTACATGGGGGAAGAAACCATGTATATCTACCACTCTTTACTTTCTACCTAAGAGGGGGAAAGAATCATATAGGCACACACCACTCACACTCGAAAAGGGATGGAGATGGGTAGCATGTAAACCGGTTCTCTTCTGTCTGGGACTGGGGAACGAAATATGGTGACTGAATGAAGAGGGTTCGTTACGGAAGACGAGTATCCCCCTTCCGGTGACCACTACGCCTTAAGAAGATGAATATGTTTTAATAGGGTGAATGAAGAGAGTGAGAAAGAATGAGTTTTGTATAAATGGATTTCGGATGTCACTGTTGCTGCGACGATCTGACTTGTACACGTAGAACCTAGGCTTCCCAAGACGAAACTGATCAAGGGGCTGCCTGACAGATTATAGTTCAGTTCACGCATGTCTCCTCTCTCTCTCTCTCTCTCTCTCTCTCTCTCTCTCTCTCTCTCTCTCTCTCTCTCTCTCTCTCTCCATCTCTCTCTCCATCTCTCTCTCTCTCCATCTCTCTCTCCATCTCTCTCTCTCTCTCTCTCTCTCTCTCTCTCTCTCTGTATGACATGTTCGGGTAGAACATAGGTAATATGTCTGCCATGAGGGTTTGTCGGCCCAGTTCATGTGTCATGTGCAAGTGGGTTGTTGCAGGGTTCTTTCACACATCCTCTACTTACAGGATTGATCTTCGTGTTGTGACTTATGAAGAAGCCTATTGCGGGTATTAGAGGGTGGAACAAGGGTAGCAACTGAATCCAGTGACCATGCCGCATTCCCTGTGTTTGATCAGCGCACTGGACTCCTGCCTGTGAAGTCCCCTTCAGCAATAAAACCACCAGGCCTGAAGATCCCTCCATCGAACCATGATTCAATATCACACGCTCTTGGTAAGACTTTATAGCTCCATGCCCAAAGTATGACCCAGATACTATGTTACCAGACTACGATGAGGCCTAAAGTGACATTGTCATGTACACGGGCGGCTAAGCCCCAACGTGAAGATGTCTCTTCGAGAATTGTTTGAAGCAACCGCTTGAACCAGTGTTTGTCCCAACGTCTGAACATTGCTCTTCTGGGAAGGCTACAGTCTTTAGTAGTCCTCTGGGCCTATACCACAACGTCTAAACATGTTGTAGTGAGAAGTCTACCGACTCCAGTCAATATACCATTGCTACAACTGGGGTCTGAACATTGCCTGAGTCAAGGTTGCCATCTTCAAAAAGTCTGCCCGGTCTCCACCTATAGGAAGCAGGATCCTAGAAGATCGGGTGAGATAACCACGATGACCAGACGTACTAACAAGGAACTGAAGCCGCCCAGTGATGATACCACAGATCTTAACCTATTGACTCTTCTTTGTCTATCTTGCTACTATAACCACTTCCTTCATCTGAACTTGTCCTCTCCTGTACTATTATTTTACAATACATTGAATGCTCTTTATAATGACGTTACCAGAGTTAGCTTGTGTCTTCTGGAATGAGCCCCTAGAGATGTAAGTCCCTAGGTCGCGTGAATGAGAGAAGCAGAGTCCAGGGGCCTGAGGGGTCGAGGGTTTTCTACGCTTCATTGATGACTGTGATTCTAATCACGTATAGTTTTATCTGTGGACATTAATTTATTTCAAGCTCTTTTTTTTAAGCTCAGAAAAACAATTTCTTCTTCTTCTTTGCGTTAATCCGGAGTGTTTTGTTTTCAGATGTGATTGTGGTGTGTCTCGTTAGGCACCGTTGGGTCGAACCCTTAGGCCAACATATCCTACTTTTAGCGTACATTTTTTACCAGGTTAGCATTCCTGGGAGACTCTCACCTTTATGGTACCGTCCACCTCCCAGCTGGTCAAGTTGGAACAGTCGAAGACTGCACGTTCATCCCTCAAATGAAGGCAGGGGCAGTCCATAGCATTTTCCGCCATCCTGGGTGGCTTCCATAATTGCAGAGCCGACACATAACGCTCTGGCTCTGGGCTCACCGAGGGAATCGTCACGCCGTGCTCATGGCTGCTTTAATTCCTCACTTCAATATATTGGGTATTTCGTTCGCCACGGGCCGTACCCGCACAAACCAGACAGGTCTGCAGACGTTATCCACTCAGCGAGTTTTCGAACATGTGCTTGTCGTTGTGCCCGTCAGAGCTGTTCCAGGCACGGCTGACATTCGGAAAACTACCTAGTCAGAGCTGTTCCGAACAAAAGCGGCATTCGGAAACTAGGTAGTTAGAGCTGTTCCTAGCACGAGAGACATTCGGAAGAGACATTTCTCTCGGACGTAAATGCGTAGTGCCAATTTTTAGTTTGCCACCCGTAGGACGGCACTTCCGACTTCAGCGGGCATTTTTAATGAGGTTAGCCTTCCTCGGGTTTCGAGGCACGTTAGACTTATTGTTGTGATGTCGCCCACATGTCAGCTGGTCAAGATAGAACGATCAACGACATCACGGGAAGGCAGGGACAGACCATGGGCGTTCCCTGCTATCCAAGGAGGCTTCCATAATTGCAGAGCCGGCACATGTTGCTCTGAGAATGGGCTCACCCAAGGAGTTGCCACGTCCTTCTCATGGCTGCTTTAGTTCCTGACTTCCATGTGTTGGGCATCTCGCTTGCCACTAGTCGCTCAAGCACACACCAGGAACGATCAGACTGCGGTCGACATCACTCGGTAAGATTTTGCTTTTGACTTCGGACCACGCAATGGATTTGCTAGCCGTGCGTTCCATTTCGTGTTATGGAGACGTTTTTTTTTTTCACTTTTGTCTACTCTATATGAGTTAGATACAGACAGTTTTCTTAACCATTTCATTCGACTGGGGCACTTTCTGCATTTTAGTACTCGCTCACGAGGTAGACTACATGTGCTGCCGGCTCAGCACCTTACCTCCGTGCAGCAGTGAACGAGAAACGGCCTGGCCCTCTCATCCGGGAATCCCTCATATCCCCCAGCTGAGAGCCTTCGAACAAGTATCAGAACTGGGGATGTAGCGTGCTCAGTATCTCACCTCTGTTTTTCGGTAGGTGGATATCGGCCCGGCTTTCACATCCGAGGGTTTATGGCTTAGAGGCGTTCAGCCTAAATCCTCGGCAGAGAGCCTTAGAGTAATGCCCGGACCATAATTTCTGCCTTCGTGCACCTGATTTAAACTTTTGACTGCTATCCTCAGTCTACCTGCAGAGCAGCAGGTTGTGTCTCTCTTAGTCTGGCCCCTATCCCATAAGCTGTCCAATATGTAGTTTTCATCCATCGGCAAGCAGATGGGGTCAATGGGACATGCAAGCTCCCCCACCTCGGCAAGGTGGAGACACATCGGGCGAGAAAACAATTTCATTCTGGCCATTTCATTTTTTAACAGATAGGATTAACTCTTCTAATTCCTTAGCACTACTTGACAGTAGGATTGTGTCAGTTGCATACCTCAAATCTGGACTTGCCTTTCCACAATTATGAATGAATCACAATTGTCACGGGTCCCAAGTTAATGGTAAAGGATCTAAATGTAAATGAGACATCAGATGTCTCCGAAACACGCCGAGTTAAATTTATAAGAGCAAGTTTCTTATCAGCAAGTTCTGCTGAAAACCGGTCCGTTTTGTTTGTTGTTGTTTTTTTAAATATCCGCAGCAGAGATAAAACTACACAGCATGTCGTACGTGCTGTAAGCGCGTATATGGACTGAAGAACTTGACCCTTTTCAAAGGCAGTATATAAGATTAAAAGGTTCTTTGGAACCGCTAGTCGGTGTCTGCTTACATCTGTGGAGGCTTGTGCATTGTCTAATATTTACAATCCTATTTACCATTAACAGCATTTAACTATAGACACTGGTCAAAGACTTTATGTAACTGACATCGGAAACCCACGGCCATCAAATAGCGTATTCGATTGACTTTCTTCATCTACTATACCTGGTTGGTGAACAACCACCAACATGACAACGGCAGTTAACGTGGGACTTGTTGTCCTGGCAGCGGTTGCACTCCGACAGTGGCTGTCCACTGATTCTCAGACGCCTCCACGACTGGCCGAAACCCTGAACTCATCGTATGACTACATTGTTGGTAAGTGCGTTTTGCATATATCTGTTTACAAATGTGTCCCCTTATATCCGTATTTTTTTCTCCATGCCCTTTGCAGGACATCGCTGTCAACACCAGCATTGTTTGCTGTTGTTGATGTCTTGGGAAGTTTACGATCAATAGTTTGCCATTGTTTTTTCAACGACAGACTCCCATACCAATTAGTTCAAACCCAGCGCAACACGGTCTGCTGTCAAATCTGTGTTTCGGACAAGGGGAAGCGGAATTACGAACTGCGTCCGTAACGACATGGCCATGGAGCTCCGATAAATCAGTATAGTAATTACATATATCTATACAGTAGCAGCACATCTCTGTGTATTGTCTATACATATCTTTTGTGTGTGTGCATATATCCATCTATATAAACATGTGTGTGTGTAGTGGGGGTGGGGGGGGGGGGGGTGGGGTGGTGTTTATAAGCATAGACTACATTTATATGTATATATATTGACACACTCACACACACACACACACACACACACACACACACACACACACACACACCACACACACATACATACATATATAACCACTCATATTTAACAGAATATGTATCCACATTGAATTTGTTGTATGTGTATATTAGTCTACATATTATTATGATGGATTGTCATTGTATGAAGGTGTAGCAAACCCGACGTTAGGCGGAATTCATATCAGCTTCTCTTATTTATTTGTTTGAAGTTTAGACGTTTTAATTCAAGTTCCAGTCTTGACAATTCTTAATGACCAAACATAACATCGTCTTAGTAGCTCTCTCTCTCTCTCTCTCTCTCTCTCTCTCTCTCTCTCTCTCTCTCTCTCTCTCTCTCTCTCTTTATCTTTCTTTCTCTCTCTCTCACTCACTCTCACATGCACACACACTGTCTTACACACACACACACACACACACACACACACAAACACACACATTCAAGTTTGCACTAATTATATTGCTAACCTCAAAGCTCTCAATATTTTACAAATAAATGGCATTCCTAAGTGGCAGCTGCATTGATCATTTGAGTTGTTATAATAACGTGAGAAATGCTTACACAAATGTTTATTGGTGTTTCACCAAGGAAGATCAGGTAGTTATAAGTTCCGTTTAGTCTCATTACCTTTGTCTTTCATCTATGCATTTTAAGACCTAATTGTATTGGCCTTTCGTCAATGATGATTAGTTTGTTCTAAGTTTGTTTGATTGCGTGTGTACACACATCCAATATGCATTGGCGAGTGCAATTCAGTACTATTATTACAACTTCGTGCATATCTAGAATTCAAGTCTAGGTCACAAAACTAACAGGTTTATCCTATAGTGATGCAAATTAGATAGATGCGGTTGTTTCTCACAGTGAACAACTAGGGTTAGTATGAAGACACAGAGTATGGTCGTCATTGGGAAGAAGGAAATACCACAATGTGATATACAAGTAAATGGGCATATTCTTAAGCACGTGAATTGGTACAATTATCTCGGAACAGTCATAACATCTGATGGGAGATGCCTTGTAGAGATTAGAACAAGAATTGCCATTGCGAATATAGCCTTTTGCATGATGAAAAACATACTGACCAATAAAATGATTAGAGACATTAGACGTAGACAGTCAAAATTTTTTGGGCATGTTATGAGAAGAAATGAATTAGAGAACTTGGTGACAACTGGCAACATCGAAGATAAGAGACCAAGGGGAAGACCGAGAAGTAAATGCATGGATGGCTTGGCCACGTGGCATGGTCGAGACAGGAACACGGAGCTCATCCACGACTCTAGTGGTCGAGTGAGATGGCAAAACATGACCGCCCACGCTTATCGGCATGGCACATGATGGATGGATGGATGCAAATTAAACTGGACAGAAAGTATAATAACACAAATGCTAACTCACCATATATTTCAACTGGAGAGGTAGCATCATTCACACGATTAATACATCGTCAGGACGTTCACTAGACATGAAAGGGCTTAGTTGCAAGCAATGTCATAACCCTACAAATTGACATGCAACAATCTAAACACTATACAACTAACTCTGTCGGTCCATTAAATAATTTCCTACTAATGTTTTCTTCCCCCTAGGATTACTGATTTTCCAATAAATGACAATTCGCTCCCGCTGGTTTATATTTTCCAGAAATGATATGAATTAATATGTGTCTATAATCGATACTATCTAGCAATGCAGGCTCAATGAACGCTTTCGTCCACATCTTCACATATTGTCCGAGAATCGAATTTCTGATGTCATAGTGCTTTGTATTATTCACACACTATTTATTATCCCCACTAATCACAGCTGATTTCCTTACTGTACCTCAGCTAGTCTTATACATTGCCCAGATAATATCTAATAACTGCCCATAATTTCACCAATCGACTAAGACTTTTCCTTGTATTTCAGTGGACTTGATAATATAAACCAATATGTGCTCTATTCGTACTCGTACTTTTTATTTAATTCATTTCTCACATGCTAGGTTCAAATTAAACAGATATGTGTAGTTTCTCACGCACCAGGTTTAAAGTGAATAGACCTGGGTGAAGTTTGTCAATTGATGAAGTCATCCTGTCCAATATTTGGTTATTTCGTACGCAGAGTCGTTTTCCCTGATTCTTTGCATATCTACGTATTTATCTACATAATGTAAAAGATGCCACAAGAGAATTGGAAACATCTAAACTTGCTTTATCATCCCATCTCGGACGATGGTCGTGGGGATGTCATGAAGGAAGTATCACTAAATACAGTCTTATGTCGCTTTCTTTCCTCAGCAGCTCACACGGAATTATGTTCACTCGGTAATAATATCAATCCAGTTTTTTTTTTTTTCTGTTCATATTTTCTCTGACATACTCTTCTCAGTTTGCCCTCAGCTGTTTCCTGGATTATTGCCCGTTAGGGTGTCATGACGTGTGACTTATCCAAACCAGGGATGATGCGTTCGCCGTGTCAGTTAGTTAGTTAGTTAGTTAGTCAGTCAGTCAGTCAGTCAGTCAGTCAGTCAGTCAGTCAGATAGTTAGTTAGTTAGTTAGTTAGTTAGTTAGTTAGTTAGTTAGTTAGTTAGTTAGTTAGTTAGTTAGTTAGTTAGTTAGTCGAGGTTCCAACTTCACGGCAACGGGTCGTCCCCATTATGCTCCGTTCCTGTGCCAGTGAATATCACACAAAATCGGCAATCCAACAGCCCGCACAAGTACACTGTGCATAATGCCGCCGACAGAATGCCAACACAAAAGTCCTCTACGGAAACTACAGTTCATCGTCGATGGAATCGGCAGTCACTAGAAAGACCTCATTGACCCGAGTTTTCTCACATGGCTTTGTCTCTATCCGCAGGGCGACCCGACGAAAGCGTTACATAAAGCACGAACTCCGTAGCTCCAGCACCGACTCCCAGTAGTCTCCTGAAAAATGCACTTGTGAACCGAAAAGGCAAATCAGTCAATTCAGCAACAGCCGGTAGCCATTGTTATGAACATGCAGGTCACTATACAAACAATAGCGGACATGTAAAAGCATTCCACGTGAATATCACAGCTCACAGAGTCGCGCCACGCACTCACTCAGGGCGGCGGAACCATATACTACCAGTCCAACATGAGGAAAGTGCGAAATGCAAACCGCAGCCACAAGGATAAATACTCCAGAGGCCGTAGCGGCTCAATGCCTACCCGCGATGCTGGGGACTACGAAGTCGCCGTGTTTCCGCTGACTACAGTGAATATTCATGGCCTGCATATTTATTTACTTTGTCTCTTACATAGACATGGGGAAGGGTTGGGGTGAGAGTGGTTGGGTGGGGTGATGCCCAAACCATATGCGCAACATTTTCCTAAATGAATAGTAGTTAAATATCTGGATCACCCGCTCTGTTACTAGAACGAACTGCTGTGAGTCCAAAACTCACACCCATATAAAAGAATGGATGCCATCAATGACTTGTTTGGTTCGATGTTGGCAGAAACGCAATCGTTTCAAATATCTTACATAGTCATAAGATCGAAAGGAAGCTGAACTTCAGGGATTAGAACAAGAATCACTACAGCTAAAGTAAACTTTTGACAGAAGAAGAACGTGTTCACTTAATAAAAGATATGAATTAAGTGAGAAAACAGGGTTGTCAGCAACTCACTTGCGACAGGCATACATGATTTGCCTGATTATTGCATATTGCCTGATTATTGTATATTGCCTGATAATTGACTGATTTGCCTTTTCGGTTCACTTTAATTTTACCTTTATCGATATTTCATAATCGACATCTGATATCTTTCGTTCAACTTTGAATGGCCCTTGCCATGACGTTAGTAACAAGTTACGTTTATCTGGTAGTAAAAGTTGCACCTTTTGATTGGGTTCAAGGTGTAGGGTTTTGGCACCCTTATTTGCATAGTCGCGGTACATCTGGCCTTTTCTCTCCAAAGATGATTTGGCTATTACAGACGCCTTCATAATTTTACCGCGTGTCTCTGTTACCATCTCATAAGGTGTTAATGCGGTTGGATTCTCTACTGAGCTAGTGATTAGCTGATGGTAGATTGTTAGGAGTCCACGAGGGTTCGCCCCATAAACTAACTCGAAAGGTGAGAAACCCGTACTTGAGTGCGGAATTTCTCGATGGGCAAATAGCACTGCTGGTAATAGAGTATCCCAATCGGATGGGTTCTCTGCTGTTACTTTTGCCAGCATGTGTTTTAGATCCCCGTTAATTTTTTCTATGATCCCGTTACTAGCAGGGTGATACAGGCTACAAAAATTTTGTTCTATTCCTAGCAATTTTGTTAGGGCTTGCATAGCAGCCGAAATAAACTGCGTTCCTCGGTCGGATAAAATGGTTCGAGGAAAGCCAAATCGACAGAATAGATGTAAAAATACATTTGCCACATCTTTGGAGGTAATGTATTTAAGTGGCACCGATTCGATCCACCTTGTACAAAGATCCACGAGAGTTAGTATAAACCGGTTTCCTTTGTTCGACACCTGATTCAGGGGTCCAACAATATCTACCGCTACACTTTCGAATGGTCTAGAGGCCAATATTGAACGCTGGACCTCGGCTATTACATGCTTTCCCTTTCTCACTAAATGTTGACAAATAGTACATGATCGACAGAAAGATTTAATATCGTTACAAAACTTAGGCCAATAGAAGTGTGACAAAATTCTGGCTCTTGTTTTGTCATAGGCCAAATGTCCAGCAAACGGTGACTCATGTGCAATCTTTAGCACATTTTGTCGGTGTTTTACTGGTAACACCGTCTGCTGAATTTCATGGTTATTTGTTGTATAATAACGCATGAGAATTCCGTTGTGTATTTTAAAATACCAAGATGCATTTTTAGTAACTTTCGCTCGCTCACCTAACAATTTAAAATAAGGTGCGGTAGTTTGATCGGTGCGTTGTGCCTCGATAAACTCTTGTCGAGTAGCACTGTTACTAGCACCGCTGGGTGTTAACAACTGTAACATTTCATTTTGTAGGTCAGTATAATGTGTTTGAGTATCTGACCTCGTTACAGCATTAGCCGTGTTTGTTTGTTTCCAGGCTAATATTTCGTCATCAGTACATTGTTTTAATGATGGCAAGCAACCCAAAATCAAATAAGAACAGGGATTTTGCAGGATCGCGCACGTAAATGTGGCGGAAAGGAACGGGGTGTTTATGCGGACTTTTGCCAGCGGGTATCTCTCAATGTTTCCAGAGAAAGTACGGCATTTAACAAACTCACCCGTGTAATCTTCTGGCTTAACTAGGTCTCTTCTTACCCCAAGTAAAGTGCTGCAGCTATCAAGTAAACATTGGCATGGTTGTTCGTTGACCAGTGCATCGTGGAACTTTAGATTACCTCTGGAGGCTAAAGCTGAATTAGCATCTTCATTGGAACATGGTATAACGTGACCACATTTAAGTTTCCCGTCCGTATGAAACTGGTGACACGTGTCACATTCATTAAATTCTAACATATCAGTAACTACAGCCACAGTCTCACACTCATTGAATGGTAATACATTTTCAAGATCCGAATCAATCTCACTATTATCATCTGATGATGTATCTATGAGCAAAGCATTACTAGCCTTCATTCTTTGCCTGCCCAAACATTTAGAAGAATAGTGGCCATAACTTGAACAGAAGAAGCATTTAACAGCTTGTTTGTACGAGTCTCGTTTGTTTTCCTGCTTTTTCATCATCATTTCAAGATGAGCAGGATAAGATGGACTTTTATCACACATGGAGTACTGCAGATGAAATAATTTGCAGTATACACACTGTGGTGGCTTCTGATAGGGTTTTTCTTTCTTGTGGTACCTTTTCTGGTTGTATGATTTGCTAGGTACGTTCTTAACAAACGCCGTGATCTCAGTATCATGTAAAGATGTTTTAAATATGTCCCTGTTTGAGGAAAAATACGCTGAACCACGTTTTTCGAGTTGTTCAATAGATTCAATGTCTGCTTGTTGAAGGAACTTAGCAAAGGGAGTAGGAACTGTGGATATAACTTTATCCATCACTATTAAGTCCTGTAATTTATCAAAATTCTTCCCTACTTTTGCTGCCTTAAGCCATTTATTGAATATACTCTGGACGTTTGAAACATAGTCTAAGAACGTTTCAGTTGGCTTTGGTTTTATCTGAGAGTACTGGATCTGATATCCAGGAGCATCGAGTAGAAAATGCTGCATAATCCTATCATGGATATACTGATAGTTACTTCTTAGATCTGATGGTATCGACTCTATCACCTTTAATGGCTCCCCACTGAGATTTCTCATGTAGATCATCGCCCAGTCTTCTAATGGTATTTTCTGACTTTTAAGCTGGAATTCTATATTCTCAGTTCAAGCTGATATTGAATCGCTTTGGCTGAAGGGCTTGATGATCCCCTTATATTTAGAGAATTTATTTTGCTCTTCGTGACTCTTCTGTTTAGTAGAGGCTGTCTAGATGTTTGAGTCAATCTCCATCTCTTTCATTTTCAACTTCGTTTGTGACTCTACCTCTATTTGCTTCTGCTTTATTTCCAATTCCTTCTGTTTAATGGCGTATTCCATCTCTATTTGTTTTTGTTTCATTTCTAATTCTGATTGTTTAGTGACTTGTTCCATCTGTATCTGTTTTTATTTCATTTCTAATTCTGTTTGTTTAGTGACTTCTTCCATCTGTATCTGTTTTTGTTTCATTTCTAATTCTGTTTGTTTTGTGGCTTGGTTTAAATCTAACTGTTTTTGTTTGGTGGCTTCCTCTAACTCTTTCATCTCTTTCTGATGTTGTCTTTCTAATGCTCTTTCATCTCTCTCTAGAGCAGCTTTTTTCTCTGTCTCTTCTCTGTATTTTTCGTTTGCCCATTTCTCTAATTTTTCACCAGTATGGCCTAGTTCTTTGCCAGCCTGGATGCAGTCATTTAATGATGACATTATATGGCTTTCTGTTACTCCACAACTGATAATATAATTTTTGCAATATAATTTTACAGTTATTATGTGTTAAATATTTACATCATCACTGAAAAAGAGGATGCATCGTTAAAGATGGTTATCAAAATTAGTGGAAAATATACTCATCTAATCTGCTGAAAAATACGGCACTCGGGATGTTCCACCGTTGTCTTTCGTGCACACAACTGATCGACTTGCTTTTACAAATGATGTCTCTGTTTAATAGAGCATCAACATTTTAGAAACATGCATGTAATGTACAATACATGGTTATTATTACTTTAAACATTACAGTTTCTACGGATGGTAACTTATACATGTGATATAATTAATGATGATTGATGTAAATGATATGAATGTATGATAGTCTAAATGATCGTCAATGAATGTCAATGTCGTCTTGTCTTCACTTTCTATCGTGTCTGACTGAGCTGCGCTGTATGACTTAGCTTAACCTCTAATCTATTTCTGTTGTGCAAAAAGAATTTACTTTTGCACAAGTACATACGTGAATGTGATGAAATGTTGACATTATGATAGTATCAAACAAAATGGTTCACACATGATGGTTAAATTTGCAATTTCGATACATTTTCATCAAAATAATTCACACAACTAATATAGATAACGTTTTATAGAATTTCCGAAAAATGGTAATTTTCACATGGTCATTTCAGGTACTTTAGAAAATGGTATCCTAATGATAATTGACAGTAGTTTAAGGCACTTCTGATTACCAATTGGTATTTTAATATGTTTATCAAATGGTATTTGACTGTGGTTCAAAACCCACGATTTTGATACCAAATGGTAATTGGCTGTTGATAATTGGCGGTGGTTTAAGGAACTTCTGACACCAAATGGTATCCTGCCTGTCAGCAACTCACTTGCGACAGGCATACAAGGATTCCCTACTTTTGCACCACACGAAAGTGACAACTCGTAAGTTTTGCAAAAGGATACATTTTATTCGGAGCTGATCGTACATTAGCTCCACGAGCGGAATACCACATCGGCATTAAACATCATAGTATGTTATGACGATGGGATGAGGAGATGATATTAATAATAATCACTACTGAAGCTAAGCTAAGTTAACTATTGATACTGTCCTCAACTACAAAGTATCCACAGCGGATATACAGTCTGTTCCTTACGCCGTCCAGTCTCTGTCTGAACAAGCTCTCTATGTGCCGTGTTCAGCCACGAGCAATTAGCCCTCCGTGCGTCCGCTAGTTTACGTGCTGGGAGTACCAGCACGCTGGTCATTTGGTTGTAGTAACCACAATTACAGGGTTACTTCTCGTGAAGCGGGTTTCCCAGTCTCTTGGGTAACCCCAGCTCACGTACACTTGTTGCCCTCCTTGTTGACGCAAGTGTGTCCCGTTATAGCTATTTATAGCATTTGTGTCTCTTCTGTCTGGTCTCCTAAGTCGTTATGTTACTTGTCCTTTTCCTTAGCTATATTTAGCTCTCCTTAGCTTTAAGCTCTTACGTAGCTCTTTGACAAGGGTTTAAGCGTGTTATTTAGTCTGTAGCTGTTGTATGCATGTCAAAGATGCAACTGTGGACAGAAGAGACTATATACTGTTTCTTAGGGCATTCAATGCGCCACAAGAAAACAACAACAAAAACAAACGAGACAGTCCTTAGAGAAAGAGATTTAAAAAAAAAAAATTGGACATTGACAGTCAGGATAAGCTGTGACAATATACGACAACATGTGAATGTAAGACCAGAGATAAACATATGGATAGCTTGGCCAAATGACATAATCGGGACACAGACTTGACCAGAGACTGGCAGTCACGTGAGATGACGAATTAACATCCAGAATGGACAACGAGGTTGGAAATTCATAGTTATCTGCTAGATATATCGCATTCTCAGTTATTGTCTGTTTTATTCAAGTTAGGAAACATTATCACTGATTAGAAGTCTTGAGCGACTTCCTTTTCTGGGCACCTTACTGTGTGCAACATTATTTCAATACATATCACATACTTTACTTCTGTTTTCACAAGCAGCGTGTAGGCAGCTTGTCGCAAGAACACATAACTGTCACTGATAAGATCCGGCTTGCCAACATCGTTGTCGATATCAGTTAACTTGCCGGAACGTTCCCTTGACCGATTTTTTTTCCTCGGATAAAGGTTAACTTTGGTGATCACGTGGATACTGGGGACAGCGGATAGTGTGTGCATGTGTGTGAATGTGAACACTGACATATCCTTGAAATAAAAATAATAGGGGCTGATGTGTGAGAATGTGAACACTGACATATCCTTGAAATAAAAATAATAGGGGCTGATGTGTGAGAATGTGAACACTGACATATCCTTGAAATAAAAATAATAGGGCTGATGTGTGAGAGTGTGAACACTGACATATCCTTGAAATAAAAATAATAGGAGCTGATGTGTGAGAGTGTGAACACTGACATATCCTTGAAATACAAATAATAGGAGCTAATGTGTGAGAGTGTGAACACTGACATATCCTTGAAATAAAAATAATAGGAGCTGATGTGTCAGAGTGTGAACACTGACATATCCTTGAAATCAAAATATCGATCAATCTATCGATCTATCATCTATCGATCCATTTATCCATCCATCCATGCATCTTTCTATCTATCTATCCATCCATCCATTTATCAACAGTTGGTGCAGGATCAGCCGGAAGTGTGGTGGCCAGTCGTTTGTCAGAAGACAAAGATGTGTCTGTCCTGCTGCTGGAAGCTGGGGAGTTTGACGGAGATCGCCCACAAGTTTACATTCCTGGCCTGGCGCTCCTGAACTTGAGGAGCAGCTTTGACTGGTGGTACATGTCGGAGCCGCAGAATGGCGTCATGACGGGTCTCAAGGGTGGCGTAAGTAATTTCACACAAACATATAGGATTAACTTGTCAATAGGTGGTGAATCTTAGAAATAAATCCACGTATATCGATAGAGCCTGTTCTTTTGTATGGATGTGAAACTTGGACAATGTGAAGTCAAGCTGAAAAACATCTGATGGCTGCAGAAATGTGGTTTCTGAGGGAAATGGAAAGAGTACCATGGACGGATTGAAAAACCAATGACCAAGTACTACAAGAGACAAATGAAAATCGCAGACTGATTAGAGAAATTAGACGAAGACAGTCAAAATTTTTTGGACATGTTATGAGAAGAAATGGATTGGAGAACGTATTGACAATTGGCAAGATCGAGGGGAACAGACCAAGAGGAAGAGCGAGAGAAAACTACCTGGATGGCTTGGTCACGTGGCATGGACGAGACAGGAACACTAAGCTGATCCACGACTCTGGTGATCGAGTGAAATGGCGAGTCATGACCGCCCACGCTTTCCGGCATGGCACATGATTGATTGATTGATATCGATAGTCAATAAAAAAAAAAATCAATAGTAAGAAATAGAAAGCTGTAAATACATTAGACAATTTAAATATTAAAGTTATTGTCCAAAGTTAGGCTGATCAACAATCAATGGCTTCTTTGTTCAATTATCAAGGTGTGAAACATAACTTATGACTGCACAGTTTCCCTCGAATTAAGAAATTCCGTAATACGAGATTATGGAATGCATTTAGTCACACACACACACACCCCACACACACACACACACACACACACACACACGCACGCACGCACGCACGCACGCACACACACACATTATTAAATATTTTCATTTGTTTAAATTCCAAAACTGTCAAATCCTCCCTGTGCACTGTTGAGACCTGTGGACAGTTGAGACATGTGGACAGTTGAGACCTGTGGACAGTTGAGACCTGTGGACAGTTGAGACCTGTGGACAGTTGAGACCTGTGGACAGTTGAGACCTGTGGACAGTGTGGCGTAGGCTTGCTCTATTTCAGTCACAGGCTGTCTACTTCGGTTTATCGCTAAGATTCAGTACAAGTTATTGCTGTTAATTCTCAACAGTGAATATATTTTAATTGGTTTTATAATCCTTAAAATAATATTTATTATAATTTAAATGCTTATATCACAACACTATACAATAGATTAATAGTAATGTTTACATTGGTGCAATCTGTGTTGCTAGCCCCATTTTGTTATATAACAATTGTTTAGTATAGTTTAGTTTAATCGATGGATCAACATCACGGCACACGGGTGTAACCCATAAGTGCTCCGTTCTACTCCTAACTCAAGCTTAGTCCGAAGAATCTCAGCTCAGTACACTAACTCCGTAGCACCGGCGAGGATCATGAAAACACCTGGGTAGATTTTTATTTCGAAATTTTGCCCGGGCAGTGCCGTTAGGCTACTCTCTTTCGATTTCCAACTGCCAAAGGATTTTCTACGCACCACAACAGCACACACGGGTGTCCGGTCTCACTACCCAGAGACCAGGAGAGATTTTGTCCACGTGAAAAAATCCCGGTCCTCACCGGGGATTGAACCCGAGGCCTTCAGCACTCGAGGCGGACACCATAACTCGAGACCACTCAGCCCCCTATATATAGCAATTAGCAATCGATGAGTGATTTCGTCAATATAACTCAAACAGCCTTTACTTTCCAGAACAATGCCTGGCATCCTTTTTAGACTGAATCGACCTGGGAGTTCAGTTCATGTTTTTTATGTTTTTTAATTCCCGCCTCGAGGAGAACTCGAACGCATGGCTATAGGCACGGCAGGCGCATGTGCGCACTTCTGTCCAGGGTTCGAAGTCGATCAGGGGCGATTTGGCAGCAGATCGCTTTGCATTGATTCTGATGGTATGAGGCGTTCAGAAAGCAATGGCAAATTACTGAACGAAAACAATTTTGCTTTTGTTATCGATGCTGCTCAAAACCATTTAGCAGTAGTTGCATGTCTTCATTAACTACGCTCTGTTCAAGTATCAGCCTTTATGCTCGTCTTCTTTATTTTGATGTGCTTTTATTTTTTAAAGCATTGGATCCTTGAGATTCAATATGGGTGGTTTTTAATTAACACACTGTGGTGAGTGTGAGAGAGGACGTGTGTTTATTTGTGTTTGATGTGTTGTGTTTAGTGTATTATTTAGGTTGTATTTAGTGTATGTATTTTCTTGAGTTTGGCTTATTTGCTTTAGTTGTGTGTAATGTATTGTCAGCAGAAAATGAGAGGATCTGCAACATTTAGTAGATGCGGTTGTTGCATCACAGTGAACAACTCGGGTTAGAATTAAATTGTATGAAGACACAGACTATGGTCGTCACAGGGTCGAAGGAAATACTACAATGTAGTATACAAGTAAATGGGAATATTCTTAAACTAGGGGTTTAGATACAATTATCTCGGAACAGTCATAACATCTGATGGGAGATGCCTTGAAGGGATTAGAACAAGAATGGCCATGGCGAATGTTGCTTTTTGCAAGATGGAAAACATACTGACCAATAAAAAGATGTCATTTGCAATGAGAAAATGAGTATTGGGGTTCTACTGTGCTTTTGTATTGATGTGAAGCGTGGACAATGAACAAACAGGTTGAAAAACATCTGATGGTTGTGTAAATGTGGTTTCTGAGGAAAATGCAAAGAATACCATGGACAGACAGAAAAATCAATGACCAAGTCCTACACTAACAACTGAAAATCTTAACCTGATTAGAGAAAATAGACGTAGACAGTCAACATTTTATTTCGTCACTTTATGAGAAAAAATAAATTTGAGAACTTGGTGACAACTGACAAGATCGAGGAGAAGAGGACAAGGGAAAGGAAGAGAAATAAATACATGGATGGCTTGGCCACGTGGCATGGTCGAGACAACAACACTGAGCTGATCCACGACTCTGGTGATCAAGTGAGATGGCCAAACATTACCGCCCACGCTTATCGGCATGACACATGATGGTGAATGTATGTGCTTAGTTGTGCTGTATGCATTTGTTTCGTTGCGATCGATGCATTTGTTTCATAGTGAGACATGTATTGTTTATTGTTGTTTGGAATATTTGCTTAGCTCGTAATGTGTTTCTGTAGTGGCTTGCGGCGTATTTCAGCACTCGTGCGTGATGTGTTTATTTAATGATGTGGTGAATATTTGTGAAATGGTGTGTCGTGTGTATTGGTTTAGGGTATGTTATATATTTATATTGTCGTGTGTGGTGTATTTCTTTACTGGTGTGCGTGTAGTCGTGCGCGATTTGTTTGATTAAGGGTGTGTGCTGTGTGTATATAGTGATGTGTAGTTTGTTGTGTACAGTAATCTATGATGTATTTGAATAGTAATATGTAATGTATCCGTGAAGTTGAATGTGATATATGTAATCAGTGGTGTATGCTGGATGGTAGCTTGATATTTGCTGACCTGTGTCAGGTGATGAGTTTGTTTAGTGGTCCGTGTAGTTATTTAGTGGTGCGTGTAGTTGTTTAGTGGTGCGTGTAGTTGTTTAGTGGTGCGTGTAGTTGTTTAGTGGTGCGTGTAGTTGTTTAGTGGTGCGTGTAGTTGTTTATGGGTGCGTGTAGTTTTTTAGTGTTGTGTGCAGTATTTATGTATTATTACGTGGTGTACTTTTTAGGCGTAGACGATATGTTTGATTGGTGTTATCAGCATGTGATGTATACGTGTAATCAAAATTATTGTTGTTGTAAATCAACCATTTAAGTTACGAATGTCTAAGATTTCTAAGACCTGAATCAAAGAAGTGCATTGAATACTTCAGAGTCCAGCGATCATGCAATCAAGAAGTACTTCGTTGTCATTTCTGTTGTTGTCGCTGTTGTTTGTGTTCTTGTTGTTGTTGATAATGTTGTTGTCGTTATTATTGCTGTTGAAACTCATATGTTGTATTGTTCATTCTTCACCAATTGGAGAATCAGAGGCTGGGTGCTAACTTATTTGAATCCATGTGGTCAAGCAATACACTCGTTCAGAGAGTGTTTCCGTAACGCTCATCCAGGGAAAGGTGTCAAAACGTTGATGTTGATTCTGTACTATCATCATAGGGAATTTCTATAACTATTACAATCCTGACAGTGATGTCGTGTCCGGTATTTTAACTCTATACTGCAAATACTCCTGAAAGTAAGTCCATGTTTCTTTCACACGCTCTAAAGCACATTGAGCATATGATTTTAACCCCTATATTTATAGACCAATGGGTGATCGCCAGTGGCGTGCACTTCTCTAAACATTTCCGGATACCCTTGTAAGGCAGGTCAATTATGTTAATTCGAATTCATTGCAACGCGCATCAAACCCTACCGAGCCTGTAGGCAAGATTTAGCCACGACGCCACCAAATGCTCATGTGAACATATTAAAATACTGATGGTTCTTGGCAGCTTGACTAGAGCATGCGTTAACTTGGAACCATTACTCCATACGTGACATATATGGATGACATTATCGCAGAAATTACAATCAGATTCAGAAACAGAGCAAGACTGGGACCTCTTTCCATATGTATGGTGTTTTAAACTTGTTCTTGTAAACACAGTATGTGACCGAGACAGCACACGCGTGCAGTGAACTTGTTTTCTCACGTAGAAATATTCACTGTACTTTAATGTTTTGCATATCCTTTACAGGACATCGCTGTCAACATCAGCATCTTTCAGCTGATTGTTGATTTCTTGGCAAGATTACGCTCAGTAGTTTGCCATTGCTTTCTGAGCGGCGGCATCACATACCCCGTAAGTTACCGACTCGATTCGAACCACTGCTGATTCTCACCGCCGTCACGTTACTTACGAGAGTATACGAGATTACTGAGAAAAGTCGCTAACCTCTAGGCCAGGAAGCCGGCATTCATTGTACAGTATGGCTAATTTTCTCTCAGTGAAACCAGTTGTAAAGGTAAGAGTGAGCGAAAAACATCGACGCTTGAGCCGTATTGTGATGACACTTCTGTGTTATTTTTCAGCGTTCCTACTGGCCACGAGGTAAAATTCTCGGTGGCTCTAGCAGTCTAAATGCCATGCAGTACGTGAGAGCATCAAGGCACGATTATGACCGATGGGCTGAGTACACTAAAGACGCCGGCTGGAGCTATCAGCACGTTCTGCCTTACTTCAAGAAGTCCGAGGACATCAGGATTCCTGGACTTCAGAATTCACGTACAGTCATGCTCATTCCTTGCTTGTTGTCATTTAATTCAAATTATTTTAAATGATATAATTATGATAATGTATGACACAGTTTCATATCCCGTAAGGTGTTTATATTGTTTTAGACAGCTAGTTTGCACCGACTGCATCTTTTAATTGTGTGTTCCCATAGAAAACAGTCAGGTCTGTTCTATCTACAGCTGTGTCTGGTGTTTCTGGATGACGTCAAACATCAACGTTTACAAGTATCATACACCCCTCCCCCTCCCTCCCCCCACCTCCAATCATAGCGGCACTCGTCCTTGACATTAATATACGTATATTGGTTATTGTACAAACACAGCCATCGCGGTGGGTAGTGCGCTTGCCTGTCAAGACAGTGGTCTGGAGTCAAGTCCCAGCAGGGGCAAGATTATTTTTTTTTCCATTTTTTTTTTCGAGCTGTACAGCTGTGGGGTCGACCCAGCTTTGTAAAAGAGGGCACTAGACACATTTCAGAATTGTCTAGTTATTGTCCGTGAAGAAAAAACTTGACGAGGAAACTTCTGTCGTGGCCCAGAATTTGTGAACGCCGAACATTTCACACCACGACAGGATTATCTGCTGTAGGGCTACACTTACCATTATAACTATGATAGTTGTTGGTTTGCAGCGGCATTGTCCTGTTATGTATCATTTATTTGACATTGTTATCAGACTACATGCATGTCTCTATAGATGTGTCACATTTCATTCAATTATTGAACAAAAGTGATCAGATTTCCTTATCTCTCTATATGTGTCATGTAGACGTAACATTAACCGAGAGACAAGCAAACCAACAAACCAAAAAGATATATCCAGCTAGAATTCAGTATTGAATTATATTGATCATTACAACAATCACAATTGAGGAACGTGAAATATGTCGTACTTGTAAAAGGACATGATTGTCTTGGTAAAGGTAATTGTATAGGGAGGAGAACCGAGAAAGCAAAGAAGAGAAGAACCAGAATGCAGATGTACGCAGGATCAGAGACAGGACCTCTGAGGTATGATAGAGGGAAGTTTGGGGGTGGGGTTAAGGGGAATTCTGCAAGGGACGGGCAACTGGATGCTGATGATGATGATGATGATGATGATGATGATGATGATGATGATGACATACAGGAGCATGGATTTCATTGTCTGTTTTCTCTATCTAGAATATCACGGTCATGGTGGACCTTTCACCATCCACCATCTGAATCCAAGACCCCTCAGCGCCAAGATCATTGAAGCCGGCCAGGCAGCAGGGTTTCCTGTCAACGAGGACTACAATGGGAGAACAATGGAGGGTATGGGGATATCGCTTCTAATGACACTGGGAGATAACTGTTTCCTTACATTTTCTTCTCTTACATAAATATGTGTCATCAACCCATCTCTCTCTCTCTTTCTCTCTCACACTCTCTTTCATTCTCTTTCACTCCCTGCTCACTAAATGTGTGTGTGTGTGTGTGTGTGTGTGTGTGTGTGAGAGAGAGAGAGAGAGAGAGAGAGAGAGAGAGAGAGAGAGAGAGAGAGAGAGAGAGAGAGAGAGAGAGCGTGTGTGTGCGCACGCGCACAAAATGTAACACAAAAATGAATTCACAGATAACGATCACATTAAAAGAGAAATAACAGAAGCCCTTTCCCGAACATGACATGGCATTAATGAGATGTACAATGATATTTACAATTCAGTCGACATACATTGCAACATTAGAACTGAAGTCACTGCTTATAATGACGCAAGCATTAAATAATGCTCAGATATTCCAACAATCAGCTTGAAGCGTTACACAATAAAGATACTACTCATCATGATGAAATATTACAATACGTAGCTGACAAATGTGGCACAGGAGAAACAATATGTTATATCATTAGCTGGTGTAGGGTAAAGAGAGAGGGATAGTACCTCACGGTGAGTGGCAGCCATAAGCCAAGGGATAGATCAGGATCCTGTTTGGTTCCCATCTCTTTACCTAGCTCATGTCTGGCTCCACACATACCTCTTGTGTACGGCGGTGGCCACACCAAGGGCAACAGTCTTGGCTTACTGGCTAAACTACATGAGTGAAGTAGAGGTAATATTCTACTAAGGGAATGTCCATCCCTAGTACATAAAGACTGGGAAAGTGGAGAAGGCGGATGAATCTAAATAGATCAACGGCTTCGAAAGCGAAACAGCAGAGTGTGTGGCACACATGAGACGTGTTCAGGACACGATAGTGAACATGGCTGGCCATCGTGGAAGAGATTGAGACCTCACCATGTAATATCCCAAAGACAGCAATGGTAATTCAACAAAAAGAAAAAAAAACGATACGGGTAATTCTTGCCCCCCCCCCCCCTCCCCCACCTGGAGATGAACCTGTTGTACATATTCACTAGGAAGAGACAACTCCTATACTGAATAAGGAAGTGCATAATAATGAATGCATCCCAAATTCTGTTGAAAGGGTGCATTCTGACAATACCTACCTGAAAAGTAAAAGGAGAAGTCTAAAAATTGGTACGTGGAGCTGTGGGATGTGGATTTTAATTCCTGAGAATATTGTTAAGATGTCTAGGGGGTTTTATTGATTCTCTCTGGTCACTGGTTAGATTGCAGGGTGATCAGGGATATTTACCACAAATCCCAGGAGAAAAGAGTTCAATCCTTGAAACAATGGCATCTGTATATAGGTTTCCCTTCCCACTTCATCACCCTTTAAATTAACTATAGTGCTAGAAGGATATTGATTGCTCACAACATATAAACAATCACTTGTTGGACACCACATTTGCTTGATGTACACAACACTTTTAGACAAACAGTTCAGGTATTAACTCAAGATCTGTAGTTACATATATATAGGTGTAATAAACACTATGCATTTTCAGACAGGCATGGGAATTAGTTGCATTATTACAATATAGTACCCAGTGACCCCAAAAAACAACAACAATGTTATTACAAACAACATAACAACCACAAATTGGGTCTACTTTCATTTTCCCTCATAATTAAGGCAAATAAAGATATTAAATAGAACCCAACATAACATGTTTCTGACACCTTTTTCCATTCTCTCATTGTTAAAAATAATGAGTTGGTGTCAAACTACTATACCATCTATACCATTGGAAAAAAACTACTGACCTGTTACCTTCAGAAAAAAAAACCAACATATAAACAGCATTTTGTACTATTAATTAAACTAATTAATAGAGTCAATTTGCTCCTGGTGTGCGGTTAAGGGTTCACCTTTGCTGTCGATTAGATCCTTTTCCCATTATCTGGGTACCGAATTAATGCACTCAGTTATGTTCCTAATATTTAACCACTGGTAATTGGCTGGTGACTATTTTATACTCCATAACCCAGGAATTGAAAAATCACACACCATATATCCCCTCCGTTTGGGGCTAGAATCACGAATATTCTGTTGCCTTAGGCTCGGTGCCCTGTTTGTGAAATTCGGTGCCTCCGGTTGGTCATACTTCAGGAGTTCCACTTAAGCTTTGCAGAAGGTAATTCCCTTTATCATCAGGTCTGATGAAAAGTTGACGTCCATTCAGCTTCTCGGCTTATAATATCCGACTACCAAATTGGCTTACACTAAGGTTTCACCCACCTAGTCGCGAGTCTATAACCCATGGCATTTAGGCTGACATTGGACCGGCAAGGAATTAGTCGTTGTTATCTAGTCCAGTGTAGAACTTTAATTGACTGAGAGGCATCTCATGGTAGTATCTGTGACTAGGGCTACACTTGATCTATACATACATATATCCACAGATGAATAAATCCAGCACAGTAACAGGTTTGCAAACAATTGGATGATTCCTCTTGTTGCAGATGTAGAGACATTTAGCTGCTTTCATATGGTCTTTTATCTGATGGTGTTCAGGGTTTGGAACCTTGAGGTAATCTGGTTTCGTAGTTATGTTTCAGATGATATTAAGTTTGTACCTTGGTTGTATTGGCTTATGTGGTTCATGTCTTCTCCCCATTTGTTTGAGTGGGTGTTCATAGCTAGAACTTGGTGTTGCATGACTGGAACCTTATGTTTGACTGTTGCAGCTGTGAGATGTTCTTTCGAAGACTTATCCATTGTGGATATTAACTTGGTAATCCAACCAACAGTTGAAGGGCTTTCACTGTTGCTAGTTTTAGTAACTTGTAGGATTGTCCCATAGTTTCACTGATTGTGCTGAGTGATAAGGCTTATAGGTGATACTTCTCAGACGTAAAGCAGACGATACACTGTTGTCAGTTACTCTGTTGATCTTCATCTTTGTAGATTATTAGATCTTGAAGTCCATCCTGGATATTCCTACTAAAATAGGACTTAATCACTCACCCAGTCAGTTGTCTTCTAATTTATCTGTTGCTCGCTATGGAGCTATTGAGCGCAGCAGTCCATGGGTATTTCTAGATGCAGACTATGGTTAGGACATTCACTTTCTGGCTGTTGACCCAGGATCCAGATATAGTGATATAGTCACACCACATTCAACCACCACCTGCTTCTCTTCTATAGAAAAGGGATGACAAGAATACAACACTAGCATTAACCTACTGTGATGTGTTAACTTTCACAAGACAATTACAAACAAAAATACAAAACAACAAGGAGAGAAGGGGAAAGGAGTGGGTGTCCACGTTCCACTGTCCCTCATTGCTGAGTAGAGCCATTCTGACTCTTCATAGTGAGTAAGGTATTTTCTCACTTATATTTTGTTCTGTTGTTACTGGGACTATTGGATGGGTGAAGTCATTCTGTCCATCCAACATGTTGATATTGTCTCTCTCATTACTTGAAGAGAATAGCCTATACAGAATCCCTGTGGTTTCTAATGCCGCGTCTTCCTTTCGGCACTATAATCATCATCATTAGGTCAAGACTATTCAACATTGGCTTCTTAAATACTGACGTACACATGGATTCTTACATCAACATCCTCTAATCCCAAGGTGCAACATTAACATGTATATTCCCACAGGAAAAAGTAACAATCAGAACAGAGAAAATTCTCATACCAGAAAAAAAACATACATGTACATTTCTCTGATATTAAGTACACGATAATCATACATAATAATTAATCATAATGCTGATGCGGGGAGCCTTTGTTTTTGGATTTTCTCAGGGGTTAATCCATAACTAAAATATCCATTGTTTTCCCCCACTGCGTACAGCACATGAGGATAGTAATCGCTGTGATATGTTTTGCCAATGACTGCTATTATTCGGAGTGTATTTATTAGAATAACTTATGCCGCACGGTCCAGTATTCTGAATATTGCAAGCAATTTATTCACATCAATCTTCGCTTCTGTTTCTACTACGGTGAGGCGATGGGGATTGAATCCTATCCGAACATGCATTTTCATCACGCGTTTACTTTAATTGTTCATGAATTTATATTCAACCATGGCATGTCCCTAACACTATTTTATGAAATGATTATATGTTCACCCTCATATGGAGTGGTTACTAATCTGTTAACAAAAGGATGGTACTAAAATTTAACACTATAGTTCCAAGTTACAGATTATGATGTGGCGAAGTATTTTATCCCCTGACTAAGAGTCAGGAATACGCGTAATCATTTGTATGTCCCCGCATGGATAAAACACCTTTCTATAGTACATAGATTATTTGCAGATTTCTAAGCATAAATAGTGAGATATTGTTCACAGTGCCTAGAAGTTTTAACATAGGAATATGAAATTGACAGACACTAGTTCTTTACTATGAAGTATGAATCAGGGGTCTGCTCCTACATTGAGAAAATCTCTAGAATGTGTTTCAGACATGAGAGTTGATACTTTATGTGTACTACAGTACCCATAATATTCATAGGTTATAAACACTACTAGTTAGATATAAGTTCATAATGCCTATAAAAGATATTAACATAGGGATTTGAATTTGTAAGACATAGGAAAAATTACAGCGTGGCACCCACATGTGTTTCCTTAGTAAACATCATCCAGCCTGGTTTAAGAGAATTGTAACTAATTCTTAATTAAACATACTGGTCTATGTAATACACAAATATATCTTAATAATGTAGATATCACATACCAATTGGCTTGCAGAGAATGATGATTTTAAAAGGCAAAATACTTTTCCCCACACGGGGAAAGAAACCCGGGGAACACACGTCTGTTTCCTTTGATTGTCTGCACTCAAAATGGCTACTTTAGTCCTTTGTTTTCCCAACAGTCCCGGTCATGCCAGGTACGTGAAAAAATTTAAGCCAAATAGATTAAGCTGCCACGGTTAGTCTATCGCTGTTTTATTTTCTCCTACATTAAGTAAGTTACTTAAACAGTAATTGAAAGGGTTTGTTTATTTTTAAGGGAGTCAATGCTTAGGAAAGGGTAGGGAGGTTTTTATTATATTACAGGAGCGGACTATCAAGCAGTGAAGTTTTATAACCTTATTGAAGAAGCAATAAACATGAATTTAGATATCTTAGGCGTATCTGAAACATGATGGACAGATACAAGTTATATAAGGAGAGAAGATTACATATTCATTAACTCAGGAGGAGATCATCACGAGAGAGGAGTGGGAAATTTAGTAAAACGAAATTTAGAGAAAAATATTAGTGGATTCTGGACTCATAAAGATAGGATTCTCAAAATTAAGGCAAGACCGTTCAACATAGTAATTCTTCAGACATATGCTCCAACAACTGATAGCTTGAAGAATATTATGAATGCCTACAACAAACACTGAAAGTTGTAAAATCATCAGAGGTCCTAATTGTCATGGGAGACATGAACGTAAAGGTTGGAAAAAATCAACATAAGCAGATAGTAGAGGAATATGGTATGGGAAACAGAAACGATAGAGGAGACCTGCTGATACAGTTTTCTGAAGAAAACAATCTTATAGTTTGTAACACATTTTCCTAACAAAACCCTAGGAAACTGTATACGTGGGAAAGCCTTGGAGGTAGAACAAGAAACCAAATTGATTACATCATGATTAGAGATAGATCTAAAACAATGTTACAAATGTCAAAACATACCTTGGTGCTGATATCATCTCTGACCATAATCCTGTAGTCTTAAAATTACAAATAAAACTTAAAAACCCAGGAATAAGGACATCGATGACACCTAAAGTAGATATATCGGTATTGAAACAACCAGAAATAAGTCAATTATACCTGGTTGAAGTAAAAAATAGATATGATGGGTTAATCATTGGAAGTATGGAACAATATGGTATTCAGATACTCAGTATTCAGATTGCAAATACCACCTTGCCAGTGAAGATAAATAAGAAGAAAAAAACAATTATGGATAACCGATGAAATCTTGTGTAAAATGACTCACAGAAAGAAAGCAAAGAACTTCTTCTTCTTCTTCTTCTTCTTCTTCTTCTTCTTCTTCTTCTTCTTCTTCTTCTTCTTCTTCTTCTTCTTCTTCTTCTTCTTCTTCTTCTTCTTCAGCGTTCCGAGCCATTGAGGTTCTTTGCTGCAAATACAATCCGTCTCCGTTCGTCTCTCTGGTGGACCTTCTCTTGCCAGTCGTTGATTCCAAGTGCTTGTAGGTCTTTACATGTATTATCTCTCCACCGCCTTCTTGGTCTACCTCGGGGTCTACGGTCATTTATTTCCTGAGTGTAAGCGAGTTTTGTTTCCCTATTATCTTCCATTCTTTCTATATGCCCCAGCCATTGTAGTCTATTAGCCTTCATGATACCAGTGATTAGCGGGGACTTAAACAGATCATAAATGTCTTTGTTACTTCTTCTTTTCCACTCTCCACTTTGTGTATCCCTAATGGGTTCAAAGATGCGTCTTAAAATTTTGTTCTCAAAGGTTTGTAACAAGGCTTCGTCTCCTTTCGTTGTACTCCAGGTTTCAGAGCCATACAGCACAACTGATCTGATCAGTGTTTTGTATATTGTGATTTTGGTGTTACGAGATAGCGCCTTTGTTTTTAGTAGATGTTGTAGTGCATAGTATATCTTATTTCCAGAGTTGATTCTAGTTTGTATTTCTTCCCTTATGATGTTGGAGCAGTTGAAGATCTTACCCAGGTATTTGTATGTTTCCGTTCTTTTAATGGTCATATTATCTATTTGTATGTGGCCAGAGTTTCTAGCCATTCGGTCTCTTGAAATTACCATATATTCTGTCTTATCTTGGTTGATAACCAGCCCCATCTGTTGGGCTTTTTCCTTTAAGTGAGTCAATATTTCCAATGTCTTTTGTTCACTTTGCCCTATAATATCATCTGCATAACCAAGCAGCTTGGATGTTCCTCCAATATCACATTCCTCCTTTACCTTCCTTACAACTTTCTCTAGAGCCAGATTGAAGAGTAGCGGCGATAGTGCATCATCCTGTTTCAAGCCAGATGTTATTTGGAAGGGGTCTGATTTCCTGCCTTTATATGTTACTATATTATAAGTATCTTCCATGCATAGTCTGGTCATGTTGATTAACGTCCTTGGTATTCCAAATTCCTGCATAGCATTCCATAGACTATTCTTATGGACACTATCATAAGCCTTTTTTAAAATCCACAAAAATGTTATGGAGGTCTCTTTTATATTCCCAATGTTTCTCGGCTATTTGTCGTAAGATAAATATCTGATCTATTGTTGATCTGTGTCAGGGTCTTAAACCTGGCTCGTTTTTCCTAACACATGTGAGACAGTACAAGTACAACGTGATTTGACTTGAGACTCAACGACACAACGTTCAATGGATTTATTTACAGATCATATACGATACGATGATCATTACAAGATATAAGTTATACTTCAATACACTTACATACACAATACAGCTCACAATCTCTCAAGATGAACAGACACTCGACTTTCGGGCACAGAAACCACACAACGCATTTCTCTCATCATACGTCCTGTCGAGTCCACGTCCCAGAGCTGTCTGTCTATAGCTCGCAATGTGCCTCCCCACCTGAAGTGGCTTCACGAGGCATGCGTGCGTCTTGCTTCGTCCTTGCCTGACCGCTGGCCGTCTCGTCAGCCAGCAACCTCGCAGGCAGGCACCTACTACTCGCCTGGCGGGCGTAACGAAGTTACGGCATCCCGGCTGGGGAACTAACTCGCCTGGCGGGCGTAACGATGTCACTGCATCACTGCACTACTCTAAACTCTGACATGCTCCCCGGGCAGCTCCATGAAAGATGTCATCTTTCATGTATACTATATGTACATACTGGGTTAATATTTTAACCTTGTCAGAGTCGACCCTTCTGTTGTTATCTACATTGGAATCAGAAAACATAGACATACACATCTTGACATAGAAACATATAAGAAATGGAAGTTGTATTCAACGACATGTGGTGTTCAACCTTTAACACTTGTCAAGTTTCATCCTCTCGATGGCTGATTACCTCAATTGCATTATTGACCCAGTCAGATTGGCAGTACCAGCTCCAAGCATCTACCTCGCAGCCTTTCAAAAAAAGTAATAATATGGTATCTGAAACAAAAACCATCTGGCTAGACCGAAATACGGCTTTACATAAGTCGCATTAAACGCTCAAACCCTGACCTTATTTGGCCAGGAGCTCTCGTGTTGGTCTGCAATGTCGGTAACACTCTACCATGCCCAGCAGATGGCTTCTTGGTGTGTTAACAATCTGGCAACAACATGGTTATTTATACACAACACATACTCGTATACATTTCACATTATAGCCCTTTGGTGTAATGATGTAGTAACAACTAAATGAAAGGGGAATAACTTCAAAATTTATGAAATATAATATTTTACAATAATTATTCTATTTCTCATCGTCATAGCTTGATGTTTCTTCATACTAGCGAGAAAAAGTCGGTAGTATGAATAAATTAATCAAGATATGATTCTAAAATTGCACTACATAAAAAATATAAATACACAATTCGTGTATTCAAACTTGTTGATTTCTAAAGATTTTAGAATCGTCATAGCTTTTTAAACTTTTGTTTGTCGTCTGCTAATTTTGACCTAACTTCCTAACTAATCCGGAAGTACACACGAACACTCAACAGCTGATGTTGAAACTTGTAGCACACACTTGTTCCGGTCTGATGTAGTTACGGAATGTACAATGTTCTAATCGTTCATGTGTTGGGTGTTTCCCTGGAAAAACTTCTGGATTTCGATTGACTGCAGTGGTGTAGATGTCAATGTTCAGGTCACACTTTCACACACGGATTTAAAATATCACTGGAATGTTCCAAACGCAGATACCACTGTCAAATTGGATAGTTCGCTTACGGTAAGTTTTGAGCGAATGTGGCACTGTTCTTGTTTCGTAATATATACAATTAATAAAGTTCGCTTTCTACCACACACTACACAATTATACACGACAATGACTACATTAATTAGTAGAATAAGAACACTATATATATATTGGGAGTAAACCCTATCACATCACATCGTAGACATTACACAGCTTTCGTGAATGAAAAAAATTATTCACTGATGGATGGCTGTGTTAATCTGAGTGTATTTTACACACTGCACTCAGATATTAGTGCTTACTGGGTCGGTCGGACAACGGGACAAAAGATCGGCAATCGTGTTGGTTCTGCCTGGGATATGTCGAACCTCGAAGCTGTAATCTTGGAGCTTAAGAGACCAGCGCGCTACCATTTGGTTTGAAGGTACACCTGAATTGATAAATCGCAATGGACTACTGTCGGATTCGACAATAAAATGACGTCCTAGGAGGAATCTGGACAATTTAGTTATACCCACCACTAGAGCTAGGGCTTCCAACTGAGGTATTGACCAAGCCCGTTCTCTGGGTTTCAGTTTCCTGGATACGAAGTACACAGGGTGAAGGATGTTATTATGCTCTTGCAACAAGACTGCTCCAATCGCCACGGAGCTCGCATCTGTACGCAATCTGAAAGGTAATTGAAGATTGGGCAATTTCAGAATAAGATTATTTAAGCTATTATCAGAAAACAAAGCTAATACTCTTTGGAATGCAAATTTTAGGCATTCATTGCTTACAATTTTCTCCGGTTTATCTTTTGTTAGTAAGTTAGTAAATACTTCGGTCAGTTCAGAAAAATCAGGTATGAACTGCCGGTAATAATTTACAAGTCCCAACAAACTTCTGACTTGCTTTTTCGTAGTCGGAAGTGAGAGTTTTAGTATTTTGGACACGATGTTATCGTCTGTCGTGACAAAGCCATTGGATATTTTGTACCCCAAGAAGGATATTTCCTGGTAGGCTATGTCTACTTTTGCAGGCTTTACCGTCAGTCCGTGCTGTCTGATGCGTTCAAATGTCTGTTCTAATGACTTTATGTGGTCTGTAATCGTCTCTGTGTGAACACAGATGTCGTCTATATAGCAAATTATGTTCGGTATATCTACTAGAAGAAGTCGTGTCATACGTACGAATGTGGCTGGGGCATTGACAAGCCCAAATGGAAGTTTGCACCATTCGTACAGTCCCCAAGGTGTGGCAAATGCTGTCAGATGTCTGCTCTGTTCGTCTACCGCTATTTGCCAGTAACCTTTAGTCATGTCTACCTTCGTAAAGAACCTAGCGTCTGTCATTTCTGTCAGTAGATCGTCAGAGTTTGCCATTGGCTCCAGATCTAGAAGAGTTATCTTATTGAGCTTTCTATAGTCGACACAGAGTCTTATCGTCTTGTCCTTTTTGCGTACTATGACCATTGGAGATGAGAAGTCTGATTGGGATCGTCTTATGATGTTGTTTTTCTCTAAGTTGATGATCTCCTGATGTAAGTTTTCTTTGTAATGCAGTGGAATGGTGTATGGTCTGCATTTTATGGGTGTGTTTGACGTGAGTGTGATGTGATGTTGTACTAATTCTGTTTGTCCTGGGTTGTTGGAGAAGATGGTGTTGTACTGTTGTATAAGATGTTTGCAACTGTTTGTTTCTGCTTGAGTTAACTTTGGGTTGATCTTAATTTCCTTCAAGCAGTTTGTCGTGTCTAATGCAGGTGTTGGAATTTCGTCACTAGCCTCGTCATCTTCATGGTCTATTATCACTGTACAAGCTGTTGTATCGTCTTGTTCGTTGTCTCTGTTGTAATATGGTCTTAGCATATTGATGTGGAATATTTTGTGTTTGTCTTTTATTTGGATCTCGTAGTCTACAGGTGAAATTTGTCTCGTCACTTTCTTTCCAAAACTTTCTGCTTTCCACAATTTACTTTACAAAGACAATCTAAATGTATCTCAACACGCTACAACATTGATGACACATCACTTACATCAAGATGACATTCAGTAAGGACATAGACATCAAGTTTACAAGATGGCGACAAGGTCACAATGGCGACAAGTTTACAATGTCGACAAGGTCAAAACGGTGACAAGTTCAACAATCACTGATGTTTTACACGTTTACAAGATCAAACAATATGTATGCACTGTACAATCACATTTAGTCTCCACATTTAAATAACGTAATAATATCTATCCACATGAGCCTTCAACGATCACATTTACATGTACAATAAAGTTTGACAAAAATTCTAAGTTCACAAACTCTAGTTTTAACCGTTAATCACATAAACACGTTCATTTCAAAGCCGGACGAATGCCACCACGTCCACACATGTCAGGGTCTTAAACCTGGCTCGTTTTTCCTAACACATGTGAGACAGTACAAGTACAACGTGATTTGACTTGAGACTCAACGACACAACGTTCAATGGATTTATTTACAGATCATATACGATACGATGATCATTACAAGATATAAGTTATACTTCAATACACTTACATACACAATACAGCTCACAATCTCTCAAGATGAACAGACACTCGACTTTCGGGCACAGAAACCACACAACGCCTTTCTCTCATCATACGTCCTGTCGAGTCCACGTCCCAGAGCTGTCTGTCTATAGCTCGCAATGTGCCTCCCCACCTGAAGTGGCTTCACGAGGCATGCGTGCGTCTTGCTTCGTCCTTGCCTGACCGCTGGCCGTCTCGTCAGCCAGCAACCTCGCAGGCAGGTACCTACTACTCGCCTGGCGGGCGTAACGAAGTTACGGCATCCCGGCTGGGGAACTAAGTCGCCTGGCGGGCGTAACGATGTCACTGCATCACTGCACTACTCTATACTCTGACAATCTGTTTTGTCTAAAACCCGCCTGGTAGTCACCTAATATGTCTTCTGAATATGGTTTTAGTCTATTTAGTAATACTGCGGATAGTATCTTATAGCTTGTGGACAGTAGTGATATTCCTCTATAATTTCCACATTGGAACTTGTCTCCTTTCTTAAAGATAGGTATCAATAATGACTCTTTCCAGTCATGGGGTAATTCTTCTGTCCTCCAGATTTCTATTATTAGTTCGTATAGCTTTAGATGTAATGCATGGCCACCTGCCTTTATAAATTCAGCAGCAATTCCATCAGTCCCAGTTGCCTTATTGTTTTTAAGTCGTGTGATTACATATAGGATGTCTTCAAATGTAGGTTCTTCAATTTGTGGTTCGCATGTTAGAACCTCTTCCTGTGAGAAAATGTTACTTGGAGCTTCACAATTTAGTAATTCAATAAAATATTCTTTCCATGTGTTGCACATTTCCTCATTGGTATTTATCATATTCCCATTTTTGTCTTTTAAACCATATGTGTTTTGTTGGTGCCCTCGTTTCATTAACTTCAGTTCTTTAAAAAATTTTCTGGATTCATTTTTCTGGTGATTAGTTTCCATATCTTTGATTATATTACTCATATATTCTCGCTTCTGCTGTCTGACTATTTTTGTAGATTCTTTACATTCATTTCTATAATGCTCTTCCTTTTGGATGTTATTGATGTCATTTAACCATACATGTCTGGCATTCTTCTTCCTAATGACTGCTTCTTCACATTTTTGATTGAACCATCTGTTCTTTCTATGCGTGGTTAACACACCGAGACATTCTTCTGCGGTAGACTGAATTGTATTCTTGATGTTCAACCAAGTTTGGTCAATGCTTTCCTCCAAAGGGTCTTGCAGAGTTTCAAGTTTACATTTTATTTCATCTGTAAATTTCTCTTTGACTGTAATGTCTTGCAGTTTTTCTCTGTTATATGTTGGGTGTAATCTTTGTAATTTAGTATAGAAAGCTCTCTTAAGTTTTATTTTAAATTTTGCTCCAACGAGGAAGTGGTCACTGTGGCACTCAGCTCCTCTATAACTTCTGACTTGCTGTATGTTTGATGCATTTCTGTTGTTAATTAAAATGTGATCTATTTGATTATAGGTTCTCTTGTCACATGATTTCCAAGTTTGTTTGTGTATATCCTTTCTTTGTAGTCTGGTACTGCTAATCTGCAGTCCTTTGGCTTCTGCCAGGTTGATGACTCTCCATCCATTATCATTTGAAGTTGTATGTAGGCTTTCCATACCGGCCACTTTTTTATTAGTTTGCACTCTACCTATTTTTGCATTGAAGTCTCCCAGCACAATCAGGATGTCCTGTTTGGGGGTTTCTTCTATGACATCTTCCAGATCATTATAAAAGTCTTCTTTAATATCATCTTCTTTCTCTTCAGTAGGTGCATGTACATTAATCATCGTTATATTTATTCCATTTACCTTTTATTCGTAATTTACTAATCCTGTCATTTAAAGCTTTAAAGTTTAAAACGTTCCCCCATAACTCTTTTTTGATGACAAATCCTGTTCCTAATTCATGTTTATTTTGGGTGTTTCCTCCATATATTATAATAATTCCATTTTCCTCTAAAGTACCCTCTCCTGGCCACCTTATTTCTTGAATTGCTGTTATATCCATTTGATATTCAATCAGCTCCCGGGTTAGTTCTTCGGCCGCTCCAGCTCGATATAGTGTCCGTACATTCCATGAAAGCAAAGAACACTCCAGAATATATATTAATCGATAGAGAAATACGTCAAATGTGCAGAGTTGCCAAAGAAGAGTGGTTGCAGAAATAATGCAAATAAAGGATCTGGAAATAAAAGACAACACAAAAGAATTACATGAACATATGAAAAGATTTACAAAGAAGAAATATAATATAACAGGAAACGGTTGTATCAAAGGCAAAAATGGAGAAATTATAATTAATAACACTGACATAATAAAAAGATGGACAGACCACACAGAAGATTTATTCTGGGACAACAAGGTCAATAGAGCAACATTGTATAATACTCAAGATGGACCAAAAATAGTAAAGGCTGAAATAGAAAAGGCTATTGAAATGATAAAAGAAGGAAAGGCTGCAGGTCCTGACAAGATAACAACAGAGATGATAAAATCCTTATCCAGCTTAGGCATTAAAACTATCATAGAATTATGTAATGATATATTATATATATATATATATATTCTTCTTCTTCAGCGTTCCGAGCCATTGAGGTTCTTTGCTGCAAATACAATCCGTCTCCGTTCGTCTCTCTGGTGGACCTTCTCTTGCCAGTCGTTGATTCCAAGTGCTTGTAGGTCTGTACATGTATTATCTCTCCACCGCCTTCTTGGTCTACCTCGGGGTCTACGGTCATTTATTTCCTGAGTGTAAGCGAGTTTTGTTTCCCTATTATCTTCCATTCTTTCTATATGCCCCAGCCATTGTAGTCTATTAGCCTTCATGATACCAGTGATTAGCGGGGACTTAAACAGATCATAAATGTCTTTGTTACTTCTTCTTTTCCACTCTCCACTTTGTGTATCCCTAATGGGTCCAAAGATGCGTCTTAAAATTTTGTTCTCAAAGGTTTGTAACAAGGCTTCGTCTCCTTTCGTTGTACTCCAGGTTTCAGAGCCATACAGCACAACTGGTCTGATCAGTGTTTTGTATATTGTGATTTTGGTGTTACGAGATAGCGCCTTTGATTTTAGTAGATGTTGTAGTGCATAGTATATCTTATTTCCAGAGTTGATTCTAGTTTGTATTTCTTCCCTTATGATGTTGGAGCAGTTGAAGATTGTACCCAGGTATTTGTATGTTTCCGTTCTTTTAACGGTCATATTATCTATTTGTATGTGGCCAGAGTTTCTAGCCATTCCGTCTCTTGAAATTACCATATATTCTGTCTTATATATATATATAATACTGGGTACATCACCAAGAGTTTAAATATCATCTATTTTCATCACACTACTGAAGAAGCCAAGAGCTGTTGAGTGTGAGGATTACAGAACTATTAGATTAATGAGCCACACAACTAAGATACTATTCAAGGTCATACAAGAAAGAATCCAACATAAATTAGATGAGGAAGTAGCTGAAGAACAATTTGGGTTCCGCAAAAACAGCGACACCAGAGAAGCAATTATCTGTTTGAGGATGCTAATTGAAAAATATAATAAAGTTCAAAAAAGTATATATGTTTGTTTTATAGACTATAAGAAAGCTTTTGATAGAGTTACAACATGAAAAAATAATTACGTACCTTCAAGATATAGGAGTAGACGGAAGGGACATCAGACTTATTAGTAACTTGTACTGGGAACAAGTGGTGTCATTTAGATGTGGAAATAACTATTCGTCGTCTATAGAGATAAAAAGAGGAGTACGACAGGTATGTGTACTGTCTCCAAGCCTCTTCAACCTATATACAGAAAGAATTTTTAAACAAGTTGAAATGCCTGGACTTAACAGCAATGAAATAATCATAAACAATCTTATGTATGCTGACGATACCGTGTTACTAGCAGAAAGTGAGCAAGAGTTACAAGACCTAGTGGAACAAGTAAACAGACACAGTGCAGAATGTGGCTTAGATGTTAACATCCAACAAACAAAAACTATGATAATTAGCAGTGAAAAGGAAAGGTCATCAATGAACATCCCAGTAAACGGGTAGATACTAAAACAAGTAACACGTTTCTCCTATCTTGGACATATAATAACAGATGATGGCAGAAGTGAAATAGAAATCGAAAAGAGAATAGGAATGGCCAAAAATGCTTTCAACGGTATGAAATCAGTATTAACATCTAGAGAGATTAATTTTTTTTTAATTGTTGCATATCCCTTGCAGGACGTTGCAGTCAACACCAACATTTTTCAGCTGCCGTTGATGAACTAGGCAAGTTTTTACGTTCAGTAATTTGCCATTGCTTTCTGAAAGACCGGCTTCCATACCAGCACGTTATAACACAACGCGACACTATCTTCTGCACAGATCGGTCGCAGCTGAGATTTGAACGCCTGGTACCCGTCTCACGAACCGCGTGGCCTTTGACCACGGAGACGGCAGAGAGATTAATAACGCATTAAAAATGAGAATTATCAAATGCTACGTATATTCAACGCTACTGTCTGGCGCGGAAGAATGGACATTGAACAATCAACTAGAAAGTCGCATAGAAACCCTGGAGATGTGGATATACAGACGAATATGTCGTATTTCATGGAAACAAAAACAATCAAATGCAGAGGTTCTAGAAAAACTTGGAATGAAGAGAGTGTTGATGAAAGAAATAAAGAAGAGGCGAGTGAAATATTTCTACCACGTTAAAAGACATGATACTCTTATAAAAATCATACTGGAAGGCAAGGTTGAGGGCAAACGAGCAAGAGGCAGACAACGATACAAGTGGGAAGATAACATCAAGAGATGGACGAACATCAGCCTGACAGAATATACAGTAAAGACGAGAGACAGACAGTGTTGGAGATCCATTGCAGCCAACCTTCACTGTGGAGACGGCACCTGATTGATTGATTGACCATTAGCTGAAAAGTTTAGAAATTCAAATTACTTATTTACTTGGGCATCACTTACGGTCGAAAAAGCCAAATATAGTACAAATTAATAGATGTTCATGAATTTGAAAAAAAAATACTCAATAACTATTGTGGAAACAGTAAGATCGGGCTGAAATTATTCAGAGTACTTGGATATTTTAAGACCTTTAAACGAACGAATGAACAACCAGGATTACAGCTCCATTGAAGATCTATTAATCACCACACATATAGAAATGTCACCCACTTGCTTTTTCTTCATTATAATTCTTAAATAGCAATCTTCTTCCCCAGACAACGTTGTTGTGTCCTTAGCTACAAACATTGCAGATTATTTACAATATTTGTAAATATGCGTTCTTATATTCTTCAGTTAACAATATAAGGTTTATTAACAAAGTCCAATTTTGTTTTCATGGGTTTTCAGTCTGTCCTAGTTATTGTTTTTATTTAAAAATAAAACGTGGCAAATCTGTGAAAATAATAATCTATTTAAACTAGATCGCCCGCCTGCTGTAGAGGATTGACCTTTATATGCCTCTGTGACCATCATGTATTCATTGCCTGCTCACCCAGTCTGGGGTAATTTGGATTTTAAAAGCCGTTAAGTGTTATATGTATTACACCCTCGTAATTTTGGCTGACGTGTGTCAATGTGTTTAGGCAGTCTCTGTATTTATTCTAATGACATATTTGAACGGATAACATCAATAATTTTAAGAAACATAAGATTCCACTGATCTCGTATTTCTATAGGAATTTGCAATTCGCAAGTGAACTCATTGAAAGGTGAACGTATGAGTACTGGCCGAGCATTTATCCACCCGGTTCTAGGCAGACCCAACCTGGATGTGGCAGTCAAAGCACAAGTTACAAAGGTAAGTATAGTTATGTTTCCATATATCTAGTAGCCAATAAACAGCTGCTTGTCACAAACAAGAAAGAGTGACATTAACACATATTGAATCAACGGATGTAAGCATTTTTGCGGCTTCCTTTGTGCCAGCGAATACAAAGATTAAATATAAAAGGACGCTCTTATGTATTACACACATTGTCAGTACATTGTATATGTTTAAAGTAACGGTATATTGTTTTGATAAGAATGAATAGCTGCACAGTAATAGTGACTCTCACACAAACAACATAAGAAGACACTTCTCACAAACATGATACATGGATACTGCTCACATACAATACATAATAAGAAGACGCAACCTACAAACAAACACACGATAAGAATAATAATGTGCATATTGTGTTGTTTGTACTTTTCCTTTCACAGATCCATACTTTCTTCATTAACTTCTTTCTATGTTAATTATGAGTAACAGCAGTTTGAAGGAATAACTTAGGAAGTCGATTGTGCGAAATTCCTCACACACAATTACACCCGTTTTTTTGTAGAGCTATAAATATATATTTCGCTTACATCATTCTATATATATATATATATATATATATATATATATATATATATATATATATATATATATATATATATATATATATATTCACTGTTGTAATATCATTCGATAATTTAATTAATATGTGTTTCAAATTATCCAAGTATTTATAATTCATGTTATTGATTCCATCTGGTCTGGCTGTTTCTCCTATGCATACCTTGCGAAAATATTTCTCTCCGGGCGTAAAAGTAATTTGATGATAATTGTTGTTACAGATTATCATCAAAAATAAGAAAGCTGTAGGTGTTGAAGTGATCAAAGATGGAAGAAAATATGTCGTCAATGCCAATAAAGAGATCATTCTGTCAGCTGGAGCCGTGGGCTCCCCTCAGATACTCATGTTGTCAGGTGTCGGGCCCAAGAAACATTTGGAAAGTTTAAAGGTTAGTTTGCATACCATTCAGCTATTATAAGTATAGAAAATTCCCATAAATACCCAACAGCCTGACATAGAATTCCATTAGAATGGATGCATTAATGTTTTCTGACTTTCTGGATACAGTTTCTCAAACTACGAGTTTACTTGATTATTGATTAATTATTGCTATAATATAATGTCATATGTATTCAATGATTTTTTTATCTTTGACAAATCACATTATTAAAATTAACTTGAAATATTCATTAATATACAAATCACTAAAATTACAATAAAGTGGATGATTGATTATGTGTGTAAGCTAAATTATGTGTGCTGTGAACAATCTAGCATATGCATACGACTCGAACGTAAGTATTTGTTATTTTCCCACCTGATCAGCGAAGCTACATTTATCGTAATAATTGCAACGCCAACTCGTACTTGCAAGCCCTAAAGAAACATAATAAAAGAACAAATAAAATGAACACGACTGATATCTCCAGTTAAATGACTGCAATGGAATAGTAGCATCAGCTCTAGTGTGCATATTACCTATTCTCAAAGTAGCATCGCCATGTTAACCAAGAAATATATTTATTACAAGTCTTGGCATTTTGGGAGCCGTTTGCCTGCCTGCCCAGTGGTCACGGGCTCGAATCCTCATCGGGGAGGATTATTCTCAGGTGGACTAAACCTAAAATTGGTGCCAGTAAATGTCTTGAGACGTAAAGGAGGTCGGTGTGATACCGGCCACATCACCGACCGAGACCCACTTGATCTATTACTGCATAGGTCTGGAGGATTAATGTGCATCACTGCAGCAATGACATGTGCTGTCTGCGAAGTAAACCTTCACGAAGTGTCAATAACACAGTCACCGTCCCTTACACACACCTTAGACGTACAGGGTATATGGTGCCAGTGATATATGTTTATGTTGTATGTTTGTTGTTTGTCCATCAAGAATGACGATGACCATTCATTTCATCCAGTGGAGTTGAAAGTATGGAGCCGTGAGTTCTAAGATGGCTGATAAGGCCTATTTTGGCTCGAAAGTTGGATGAAGAATGACTTGCGCGATGAATTGGATTAAAGTGAGGAAGAGTTGCGCAATTCGTCGACCTCACTCGCTCGCCTGAGTCCATCTGAATCCAGTGGCAAGACAAGTCAAGACGACTGGAGACGAATACAGGTGCAGTGGATGACCAGGGCGCTCTACGTGCCTTGCCGTGCTCATTACGTTCCACAACGCTTTGCAGGTAAACGCCGTCTTGCCCGTTGAATCAGGAATGATTTCTTCCGCGCAGTCTGCCGGATCCTGTCTTCACATGCTGGGTAGGCATACCCTACATCACCTCTTGGTTTGACACCAAATCGGCTACCCGCGCCTGGTTTAGCCAGCCTCTCACAGCTGTTTCCCGGAGGGTGGCCGCTGTCGCATGCTGACAGCTACTAGGAGCCACAGGCGTGAGCTGGGTGTCAGGCTTGGACCAGTGGGGGATGGGTCCTGAAAAGGACATGAGAGTCATCCTTACCAAAGGTGCTACCAATACAAATGTTTATATTATATATCATTCGACACTCGGTGGCTGATGTGATCAGTATCAGGTCGGATGCCTTTATTTCCGAAAACATTTATTTGGTTCACATTTTAAGCTGGGTCGACGTAGGAGCTCATGTCAACTTTGATGATTTAAAACAATAGCCATCGCAGCGGTGACTCAAATCTTCCACGTCTGATATTTTATTTATATTTCTTTAAATGAAGATTCCAGTAGTGGCAGATCTTCCAGTTGGTCAGAATCTTCAAGATCACATGTTTTTCGACATGGGTGTCAGGATTAGAGATCCTCTAACCTCTTCCTGGCAAGATTTCCAGAACTGGTGGACTCAGCAGCAGTTCAAGTGGTTTGGCACAGGTACACGATGAACAAATTGCCATGTATTTTCTTCACACGTACCAGTCCGAGTCTTGCTCCGAGTTCTAATGTAACACTTGCTTTACTGTACATTGCCTTCTTCTTGTCCTAGTTTCAGGATAGGCACAAGGATTATTATAATTTCTCAGATGTGTTTTGATATTTCAACTTCAAATGTCATGTTCTGGAGCATGTATTTGTCATCGTTTCTATTTTCTAAGTATTTCTCGCTGTGCCAGTGTTTACATACGCAAGCCTTCAGTAATACTTTGAGTAACATTTTCATTTTACAACTCGTACCCTTCTAGTAATGTCATATTCCAAAAATATGTCCTTACTGCTAACACTTTAGAAATATTTTGCAACCACCTGATTCTATTTGCCTCATTATGACCATTTATGCAGTTTTTAATCTGAGAGAGTAGGAATATTGATTTTATTTATTCTGTCTGTTGCTGTTTATTTGTTCCATATTTACGCTGAGCTTTGGGAAGTATATGTTTGACATGTTTTACTAATCATTTTACTTTATTTTAAAGATTTTGCTGTACTTTTTTTAAATTTATTCTTACTGTCTTATATTGAGTTTGTTCCTCTGTGTCTTAATGTTGTTATATTCATGTATTCTTTTTATTTTATTTCAATGTATGTGCTCTCGGAGAAAAAACAACTTTGGCAATATTTTTTTTCACCCATAAATTATGAATAAAATATATAATTAATAGATTTTTAATGCAACGGTTCATTATCCAAGTCTCTAAATCGATCAAAAGAGTTTGTGTGTGTGAGTGTGTGTGTGTGTGGGGGGGGGGGGGGGAGAGGGGGGAAAGAGAATTTAAAGGGGGGGGGGGTAATTAGGAGCAAAATCCCATTAAAAAGTGTAATAAAACAAAACAGAATAACAGAAGTTCCAGTTTTACAGAGGTATTATATTCCTCTGTAGATATTTGTTTCTGGAAAGTTGGCTTGTTACTGTTACGGTTGGAAACGGCGGTGTGAGTGGTGCCAATATTGGATGTTGCAAGTAGCACTGGTGCATGGGAATCCCCTGTGCTATCACATAATTGATGGATACTATCATAGACTAATGTATACAGAAATAACGAATAAAGAAAATCGAGAAAGCGGGTTCAACCACTACACTGGTCAGTTGGACTAAAATGTAGGCGTATAGGTCTTGACTTAGAATTGTAAATTACAAGCACCTCTGAAATCTGAGTGGATTCGCCTGTTGCCGAGGGACACTGGTAGTAGGGAAAGCTAATCCACACGCACAAATCAGTCTAGTGCAATAACATATAGCAGCAGGTGAATGGACTACGCTTGAGTTGAAAGCGAGCGAACGAAAAGAAAAGTGAAACTATATCTGAAGTGTAATGTTTGATGATAGCATTTAGAGTGCTTGATCACAGCCATAGCTCTGTCCTACTGGGCTCTTGGTTTTTATAATGAGGTTCATGAGTTTGGTATATGCTTGGTAGATAATTTTAGAATGAATTCTTTAATTTGAAAATCAATCAATCAATCATGTGCCATGCCGGAAAGCGTGGAAAATATATTAACATAATTATTTGGGTTTGTTTTTGTGTGACATGTTATTTGTTTCTCCTGGTGGAGGTGACCAATTGGCTTTATAGAATTAAATGTAGATTTTTTTTACTTGTCCTTCATCTATTTTATAATTTTCTTGCAATGTTATTCCAATTGATAGAAACCATTGTTGTATCTTTCAGTATGTCTCAGTTTAATTTAGCCAAATAGAAGTTAACGTAATGAAACTGCTAAAGTCTTGATGGTATACACAATTAACAAGCGCTGTTGCTAATTAATATATATATATTTTTTTTTTTGCATATCCTTTACAGGACATTGCTGTCAACACCAGCAACATTCAGCTGTATGTTGATTTCTTGGCAAGATTACGCTCAGTAGTTTGCCATTGCTTTCTGAGCGGCCGGCTCACATACCCCGTAAGTTACCGATGCGATTCGAACCACTGCTGATTCTCACCGTCATCACATATAATATATATATATATATATATATATATATATATATACATACATACATACATACATACATACATACACACACACACACACACACACACACACACACACACACACACACACACCAATGGAGTGTTGATGCAAATCTACCGGATGTTATTGCCACAGGTCCTCTGAGTTCACCTTTCAGTTTAGAAGTCCTGGCGTTTAAGAGCACAACCGAGGAAACAAAAAAGAAGGACTGGCCTGATTTGGAGATACACTTTATCGAAGTGATGCCCAACAATATTCTCATGGATATTTTCAACTACGCAGAAGAGGTAAGTCGCGCCCTAGTGAAGTGGGTTTTCAAACTCTGCCTTCTCTATCGTCATGATACATGCAAAATATAACAGGCTCCAATTTGATATTGGAGCTACAACTATCATAAACCTTAGTTAGCCATGTCCGCTAGTGTTATCCAATAGTTCACTGGCTTCTCATGTTAGCTCATGGTGTCTACTGGTTATCTAATTGTAGTTCTGCATGTATGTCTCCCTGGCCTAGGAGTTTATGTCTTTCTCCGTAATCCCGTATATTCTCGTGAGTAACGTAACCTGCGCGAGAATCGGTAGCGGTTCTCGCTGCGTTGTTAACTTACGAGGTATGTGAGCCGGCCGCTCATAAATCAATGGCAAACTACTGAGCGTAATCTTGCCAAGTAAATCAACAGCAGCTGAACATGCTGATGTTGACTGCAACGTCCTGTAAGGGAAATGCCACCAAAAAAAATGTATGCTTACTTTACGCCTTTCACTACGTATAATTTTAGGGTAAGTAAAGGACCCTGTTCCATACATTGAGTTCTATTAATTACATGGTTCCAGCTCCAAATGCTCATGGAACAATCGGCTCTGGACAGGTTACGTTGTCGACATCACGCTGGCTACCGTTACTTCCGAGAACATTTACTGGTTCCTGTTTTAGGATGGGTTTACCTGAGAAAATAGTCATTATCTTTCCTCCCCGCCACGATAGAGATTCGAACACTTGACCACCGGGCCGGAGCCAAATGTCCTAACCACTGCGGTCCCTCCCTTAAGTATGCCTACACTATACTGAATGTTCTCAAGTGCATCTGCCCATTTTCTTTAATCCAGCATGCTAGCTCCATTACGATCATTAGTTTAGCATTTCTACTTACCATCGAACATCAGTTTACCTTGTCGGTTAGCCTTAATCGTTAATTATATTTGCTTCAATTCTTAATGTAGTGCTTCTGTTCGCCATCAGACCTTCTTTCAGTGAGCTATTTACTATTAATAGACTTTACTTCAACGTGTCTATTCGCCATTAGCCTGAATTAAACGTCACAAAGCTTTATTTTAACATGACTCTTCGACACTGAATTCCATTGCAACATGTCTCAGTTCTGTGAAAATAACCCACCTTATTATCTACTAGTCTTTTCCGGTTAAGAGGTACTGAAATAATGTTTTAATCTTTATATCAAATACTTTTTTTGGTTTGTTCTTGCTTTCTCCTTCCAATTCTCACATTGTCATGTGTGTGGTTATATAATGTTCTAATGACTTCATTTTGTGAAGCGTATTATCATTAACCGCAAGTGGTTAGATAGTGTATAGTTATGCAATATATCTATTCATTGTACAGAGTGTGTGTAATATTGTTGAACCCACTTCATACTTAATGTTGACTTTAAGAATCGACATTACTGCACTCGGGATATTCCCACACATACTCCATCCACCTCTTCAGATGCACAGAACATTTCCCAAGGTGATTATTCCAGTAGTCACTCACTTCGGTGCCAGTATGTTTTTTTTTCTTTCAGATATGGATACTCCGTATCTTCTGTTGTATTCTCCACCCGATCCAAGAGAGCCCGTACCACATCATCGTATCATAGAGTAGTTAGCTGTCCATCCAGAGGATCGGCAGCAGTTAATATATCAGATTGTTCAGCCCTGGACAGAAATTTAATATGTTCGTAATCTCCGCTCCGTCGAGCGATGCTAGCCACCCGACACGGAACATTTAGAATTATACTCTTTGAGTCTGTTACAAATACATGTCTAGCTGTGCTGCCCTTCAACCATCAGAAGGCTTCCGTCACAACCGCAATTTATATTGGCATGTTATATGTTGTAGTAACATATACTAGAGAAAATGTGCATAGAAATTGAAAAATAACACAAAAGTGAAAATGTCACATTAATGCACAAAAGAATTCAGGGGCTTACTAATCAACGAACATGTACATCAACAGGATGCCTAAAAACAAAAGATGGAAAAATCATAATAGAAAAAAGATCAGATTTTACATGTATGGTCAGATTATGTGAAAAACCTTTGTGATCATAAAAGAGAACAGCTCAGGGGGAAAGGAGGTGAGTATATCGACGACACAACTACATCACACGAGGGTTCAGATTGAAGCAAAATTGACGAGAATTTCAAATAATTGGGGACAGTGATGTGACATTATCCAGTCCAACGACATACTAACCAAGATAATAATAATGCTGATGATAATGCTGATGGTGATGATGCTGATGATAATGCTAATGATGATGATGACTAAATTGAACTTGTTGATGAAATTACTGTACAACAGATCGTTTTAATTGATTTAGAGGCAACAAAAAGTCGGTTTTGACCAGACAAGGTACACAATCAAATAAATAAGTATTAACATGTAAATGTCAGTTCTCTGGACATTGAAATTGTTGAAGATCCAGGAAAAAAACAAACATAATACGATGACTCTCGGATATCGATAGATCGTCCTTCTGTCCAAATGGGAGGTCATATTTTGCGAAATATTATCCTTGGGCAGCGAATCAGCTAACACTCAAGAGTATGACAGCGACAATAGAACAGACGATATGACAACAGACGTACATGCATGTCCATAAATAAAAGTCGCTTAGACACTAGAACAGACGATATGACAACAGACGTACATGCATGTCCATAAAAAAGTCGCTTAAAAGTCGACAGGGTCGACTTCATTGCACCGGGTTTTATCCCATATGGCTCGGTCTCTTTCCGCAGCGCGGGAAGCGTCGCACAAAGCACGAACTCCGTAGCTTTTAGAGACGACCCACAGGAGTCTCCGAAACATTTAACTCGTAAACCGAAGGACGCGGCCCGGAATCGAACCCACAACCTTCGGAGCACGAGTCAACGGCTTGACCACTTCGCCACAGAGCCTCGCCAATGTACACGGTATGCCAGACATGTCCATATGCCATTGTACACGGTATGCCAAACGTGTCCGTTAGTACGAGTAAAGACGGTATGACTACAGACATATATGCATGTATATATGCCATTGTACACGGTATGACTACAGACATATATGCATGTATATATGCCATTGTACACGGTATGCCAAACGTGTCCGTTAGTACGAGTAAAGACGGTATGACTACAGACATATATGCATGTATATATGCCATTGTACACGGTATGACTACAGACATATATGCATGTATATATGCCATTGTACACGGTATGCCAAACGTGTTTGATAGTACGAGTAAAGACGGTATGACTACAGACATATATGCATGTATATATGCCATTGTACACGGTATGCCAAACGTGTCCGTTAGTACGAGTAAAGACGGTATGACTACAGACATATATGCATGTATATATGCCATTGTACACGGTATGACTACAGACATATATGCATGTATATATGCCATTGTACACGGTATGACTACAGACATATATGCATGTATATATGCCATTGTACACGGTATGCCAAACGTGTCCGATAGTACGAGTAAAGACGGTATGACTACAGACATATATGCATGTATATATGCCATTGTACACGGTATGCCAAACGTGTCCGTTAGTACGAGTAAAGACGGTATGACTACAGACATATATGCATGTATATATGCCATTGTACACGGTATGCCAAACGTGTTTGATAGTACGAGTAAAGACGGTATGACTACAGACATATATGCATGTATATATGCCATTGTACACGGTATGCCAAACGTGTCCGTTAGTACGAGTAAAGACGGTATGACTACAGACATATATGCATGTATATATGCCATTGTACACGGTATGCCAAACGTGTTTGATAGTACGAGTAAAGACGGTATGACTACAGACATATATGCATGTATATATGCCATTGTACACGGTATGCCAAACGTGTCCGATAGTACGAGTAAAGACGGTATGACTACAGACATATATGCATGTATATATGCCATTGTACACGGTATGCCAAACGTGTCCGATAGTACGAGTAAAGACGGTATGACTACAGACATATATGCATGTATATATGCCATTGTACACGGTATGCCAAACGTGTCCGTTAGTACGAGTAAAGACGGTATGACTACAGACATATATGCATGTATATATGCCATTGTACACGGTATGCCAAACGTGTTCGATAGTACGAGTAAAGACGGTATGACTACAGACATATATGCATGTATATATGCCATTGTACACGGTATGCCAAACGTGTTCGATAGTACGAGTAAAGACGGTATGACTACAGACATATATGCATGTATATATGCCATTGTACACGGTATGCCAAACGTGTTCGATAGTACGAGTAAAGACGGTATGACTACAGACATATATGCATGTATATATGCCATTGTACACGGTATGCCAAACGTGTCCGATAGTACGAGTAAAGACGGTATGACTACAGACATATATGCATGTATATATGCCATTGTACACGGTATGCCAAACGTGTTCGATAGTACGAGTAAAGACGGTATGACTACAGACATATATGCATGTATATATGCCATTGTACACGGTATGCCAAACGTGTCCGTTAGTACGAGTAAAGACGGTATGACTACAGACATATATGCATGTATATATGCCATTGAACACGGTATGCCAAACGTGTTCGATAGTACGAGTAAAGACGGTATGACTACAGACATATATGCATGTATCTATGCCATTGTACACGGTATGACTACAGACATATATGCATGTATATATGCCATTGTACACGGTATGACTACAGACATATATGCATGTATATATGACATTGTACACGGTATGACTACAGACATATATGCATGTATATATGCCATTGTACACGGTATGACTACAGACATATATGCATGTATATATGCCATTGTACTCGGTATGACTACAGACATATATGCATGTATATATGCCATTTGCCACAGGGCGGATGGTAGGGCCAACAAGCGGGTGACAGCTGGTTCAAGCCGGAAGCTCGATTCATGGTTTATTATTCATTGTTCATAGAACAGAACCAGAGGGTGACTTGATAGCCGCTGTTAATATGATGGCAACTTGGGCTGGTTGGTAATTAATAGTATTGCCCTATGGTTGATGCACGTTTTCATTGTCACTGTAGATCTACAGAGACAAACCACACTTGGGTCGGCACCACTGATCCCGCCACAGCGTTACAAGCAACTGTAGACCTCTCGCCGTGGCGCCAACGGTCAATTATCTTGCTGACTGTATCACTTTTCTGTGCATCGTTTCTGGACAAGCACCTTTCTGAGTAGCGGTGCTGAGGTCTTCTCATTGTAATTAATTTTCTCATCATCTAAGTTAGGTTTAAGTTCTATCACATAACTATTCACAAAAACTTGTAATCTAGAACAAACGCAACATGTCCGATATAACTCAACGTCAATATGATTTTGTACTTCTTTTTGTCTTCGAATATCAGACGAATTACGTTTAACATTAATATAATATTCAGAGACCACAATTTAACACATTCTAACTACAAAAGTAGGGCTTAGTATGTGGCCGTTCTACTACACTCAGAACTAGGTCAGACACTGACCATAAGTCCAAGTTCAACTGTTCGCTTGGCGGAGAGCTGCCCCCTACCCAGCGATACATCTCGCTATTTCCGTGCAATGTGTGACCCACAATCCTCTCGATTTTCACGTCTTGTCACAGGACTGTGCAAGACTCTAAGCTCCCTGTACTCAATAACCCATGGCCAGACCCAGGTCCAAGGCACCATTGTACGATGGTACGATAGTACCGGTAGTACGAGTAAAGACGATATGACTAAAGACGTAATGCATATTCATATGCCATTGTACACGGCTTGCCAAACGTGTCCGATAGTACCAGCACATATTATTTTTTGTATTGACAGACAAAGGCTGAACTAGCTGACAGAAACAGGGGAGACTACGGCTTTACTTGTCTGCCATCTATCATGAGACCAGAAAGCATTGGAAATATCAGTCTAAAATCGGCCGATCCTTTCGACTACCCTCTCATCTACGCCAACTACCTCGACAAGCAGGAAGATAGGGATATTCTGATACGAGGTTAGTACTGTGTATTAATAAATACATTCTTACAATGAATGTCTATCAGGTAAGAGCAACCGAAGAGAGGGTGATAGAGATAGAGGCAGACAGAGACAGACAAAGTCACAGAAAGAGACAGACAGTGCCAGAGCGAGAGAGAGAGAGAGAGAGAGAGAGCGAGAGAGAGAGAGAGAGAGAGAGAGATAGAGAGAGAGAGAGAGGTGACAGATAATTATAATTAAATATTAATAGCAACATATAGAAGTGAAGTGTTGGTCTTTAATGACTTTGCGTTACTTATTTCACATATATTTTTGTGTATTACCGGTAACCAATGCGACCTTCTAAACACGTTTATCCATCAGGTATTCAAGAGTGTAAGAAGATTGTCAACGCTAAACCCCTGCAAGATGTCGGCGCTGAGTTCACTGAGAAGGGACCAGAATCCGCCTGCAAACAACATAAATATGACTCCCACGAGTACTGGGAATGCCTGGTCAAACACAGAGCCCTGACCATCTATCACCCAATCGGAACATGCAAGATGGGCCCCAAGGGAGATCCAACAGCTGTGGTGGACACCGAACTAAGGTACGCATGCTTTGTTTTCATTTACCTGCCATCCCACTGAACTGTATGACTTACTTATTGACTCGCCCTCGTAATATTTTTCTACCCAGTAATGCACCGCTTTACTGGAAATCGCTAGGGGCTAAGTCATCTGAACACCCACCTTTGCGGGAGACATTTCGCGAGTGACGCCGAAGTTGAATGTGAAGTTAAAACGTGATTTAGAAAACAGAGCACGCAGTTCTGTGCAGCCGGTTTGGGAGGAATGATAAAACGATGGAATACGTGCAACAGTGTTGGTGAAAATTATGTTGAGAAATAACGGGACAATGTATGTATACAAACAAATTTGCTTCAAGTTGTTATTATATTTAGTTATTTTAACGACTGGCAAGAGAAGGTACACCAGAGAGACGAATGGAGACGGATTGTATTTGCAGCAAAGAACCTCAATGGCTCGGAACGCTGAAGAAGAAGAAGATTTGTGACTTACTTATTAACTTACCCACGTGTATTATTTAGTCAACAAAGCGCCAGTAAGTCAGTCATAGTGTACAGGCAGATCCACACGAAGACAATGTTGGGGATCCATTGCAGTCAGCCTTCATCGTAGAGACCTGCTTGGCTGATTGGATTAGTTAAATGCAAATATACGAGTAGATACCGTTATCAAGCCCTAATTATGAAGATGTACCAGACTGATTGATTTATTCACCTGAAACCACACAGATACCGCCGTCAAATAAATGAAACCATCGATTGTATTAGGCTTGTAAATCATCGTTCTGTGGCCTGTTCAATGCGAAACCTTGTCCCCGTAATAGTCTTTCCAACTGTGTGCCGTATACCAGATGTCATGTCTCAGTTGCTGTCACGTGATAAGTGTCGATAATATATTGCATCCATCTATGCTGGCATCTTCCTCTGTTCTGCCCCTCTTCCTGACATCCATACCTTTTGATTTGCCTAAACTATTTGATTTTCCTAAGCCTAGTTGTCTTAGTAAAAATCGTCCTCAATATGGAAATTTAAAAAAAAAAAAACACTCAAGATAAAATCGAAACATTAAAGTTGAGAATGATAAAATCTAAAGATAAAATCCAAACATTAAATGTTACCACTGATTCCATAAACATATAGCATTCATCTTTATTAATTGTTGACGACAAGTGTAAGATTAAACAAGACGACATGTAAACGTCAGGGGAGCATGTATCCATCACACAAGCATGTGTTCATAAAGAGAAAAGCAAATAAAGAAGTAGCTAAAACTAAATGGGTAAACAAAATTCTATATGTGGCGGTAAATGATTTAATCAAAGAGTAAATACAAATAAACAATGTATTAAGAAACTCATATGCTCTTCTTTCTGACTCGACAACTCTGCGCTACGCGCTATGCTACTCGCTTACTAACTACAATAGAATATCCTTGTAACAATAGCAAGTATTGAACTGGAAAATACTCAAGGACAATTAGAACCAAGCATAAAGTACACACATTTACACTAATCGTGGGTTGGAACAATGTAGCAGAAGTCACACTCCGTCATTACTCAAACCGACAAGAATGAAAGTGAAACTAAATAATGTCATGTCAACGAAGCAGGAAATTTCTAGTATAAAGGACACATCCAATAATGGCTTACCATCCATCATATATAACACACACACACACACACACACACACACACGCGCGCGCGCACGCACGCACGCACACACACACACACACAATCACACACACACAATCACACACACACACACAGTGTACACTTAGATACATGTATATCTAAAATATAGAATATAGAATATCCTTGTAACAATAGCAAGTATTGAACTGGAAAATACTCAAGGACAATTAGAACCAAGCATAAAGTACACACATTTACACTAATCGTGGGTTGGAACAATGTAGCAGAAGTCACACTCCGTCATTACTCAAACCGACAAGAATGAAAGTGAAACTAAATAATGTCATGTCAACGAAGCAGGAAATTTCTAGTATAAAGGACACATCCAATAATGGCTTACCATCCATCATATATAACACACACACACACACACACACACACACACGCGCGCGCGCACGCACGCACGCACACACACACACAATCACACACACACACACAATCACACACACACAATCACACACACACACACAGTGTACACTTAGATACATGTATATCTAAAATATATAGCGTCTAATGCCATTAATATTACATGTTTATTTCTTTAACTTTCTTTATTATTTCATGGTAAATGCCGAAAAGGGCAATAACTACGGCTAAATTTCATGTGTATTACTTTAAAAGCGATTAAATACTACCTTGGAAGTGGCCAGACTTCTTTTCATTTCGTTAGTTGAGTTGAGTTGTTATAACAATGAATCAATCGATACTCTGTGAAAGTGGGCTCACTGTTATTGTTGTATCCAAGAATTTATAAATGTGTTTGCTTGCTTATTTGTATAGGGTACAAGGAATATCCGGACTACGCGTGGCCGACGCTTCCATTATGCCATGGCTGGTCTCTGGAAACACCAATGCCCCTACAATTATGATTGGAGAAAAGGCTGCCGACTTGATCAAAGGGAAGAAGCTGCCACCATTAGATTTATAACAATGTTTTAGAGAACAAGAATAGAGAACAATAAGAAGAAAGAATCTGTACATGGGCAAATGTTGTACTAACCAGGTGATTTACACTTTGTGTGTGTGAATGCTTGTGTTTTTCGTTGATTTTACAGTAAATCAGATGTTAATATTGTGTCTGTCCAAACTGTTCATTGTTCATTTTTCAACTTCCAATATGTTTATTGCTCATTGTCCACTTGTGTTATGTTTTAAACTTATATAGACGTAATGCAATTGTTGAGTGAAAACATAAATGACTGCCAAATTTGCTTTAAAATACAGAGAAAGGAGATTACAATAATCATGAGTGTTTGTTGAATTCTCTAGTTAAAGAGATAGATAATACAACCCTATCCAACCAAAAAAAAATGTTTTTTTTTCTTTTTTGAGCCAATCATTTTACACCTGATTTTGCATACATGAGGCCTGATAAATCCAAAAATCACATTTATGTGTCTGTAGAAGCTTTAGATTTGGAGATACGGGCATTTGTGTATTTAATTAATATTATCACAGTATATTCTATATAGGGCTCTGTGGGAAAAACAACTATTGCTATCTAGTCCCTTACAAAATTGTGAATTCCAATGGTTTAGAGAGAGCCCAAGAATCACCATGATGACTGTTATTTCTGTGTTGTCAATATTAGGGGAATTTATGGAAAATATCACAAACTATGGAAATATCAGGATTTAGATTCTGCTAGGCAACGTGTTCAACACGGAGACCTATTCCAAATTTCAGTCAGATTTCGGATTCACTGCTAGAAGATGAAACAGCATTGGCATATTGAACAACAAATGACAATGATAGTGATTTCGAAGATGATTTTCCAGCTGCTCAACGCTTCGACCAGCGTGAACTGAATGATCTAATCAGAGATTTATATCTCTACAAGGAATCTTCAGAACGTTTGGCTTCAAGATTGAAAAAAAAAATACAAACAAAATATTACTGACTGCTAAAACAAAGGTTACGTTTTATCGCAGTAGAGAGCAAGGTATTCTTCCATTCTTTTGTAAATAAAAACACCTTGTGTTTTGTACTAGTAAGAGGTCTTGTAAGGGAAATGTGTATCAGTTATACACCAGATGAGTGGCGACATTTCATTGACAGCTCTAAAAGAAGTTTGAAATGTGTTCTCGTACACAATGGTATCAAATATGGTTCAATTTCAATTGCCCATTCTACTACAATGAAGGAGGAGTATGCTACAATAAGCACGGTTCTGATATAATTGAAGTATTTAGAAAATAACTGGATGGTTTGTGTAGATCTTAAAATGATGAAATTCTAGCTTGGACAGCAAAGGGGATTCACCAAATATCCATGCTTTAAATGTTTGTGGGATAGTGTCGTGTATCCGTTTAAAGTGTCGTCCCTGGAATGAGAGGAATCAACACCTACATTTGGAAAATCAGGAAGGTAGCGCATCGCCCTGCATGCTGTATCTCTTGTAAATCCAAGAATAATGCGCATAGCTTCATTCTGTATCCTTTCCATCCTTTCTATCTGCTTATGGCTGAGAGTCAAGATTGCCATTGCATACTCCAAAACAGACATGACCAGCCCCTCGTACAGAAGACATAGATGGCGCTGCTCACAGTTTGCTGCCGCCATCACCCGCATCGCTGCCAAACCCCGCTTAGCCTTTGTTATCACCTGGTCTATGTGCACATTATAAGCAAGGCTTCGATCAAACCGTATCCCCAGGTAATTCATTGCTTGCGTTCTTTCCATCGTCTCTGAACACAGCATTACAGTTGGTGTTGGATTGTTGACAATATGATTATTCAACGAGAACCAAGTCACTGTTGCCTTTGTTGGGTTGACCATTGCCCCAGCTTCATCACACAAAGTACTTATGCGATTGAGTTCGGTTTGTAGTTCCACAGCAACCTCCTCTCTATCCTTACCCTGACGATACACTAAAACATCATCGGCATATGACAATGTCATGCCAGGTCCAGTGATCTGCTCACTGGTGATTCTCACTGTGTAGGCGTTGAACAGTACCGGAGATAATGGTGATCCCTGTGGTAGGCCAGGATATATTGTTGTTGGTTCCGAAGTCCAACTGCCACATCTAAAAACTACTTTCCGTTGGAAGAGGGCTTGATTTTCCAACCATTGAAGAGAGAATACAAGTTTGCAGGGCACGCGCCTACCTCAGAATTAACGCAAACACACAACATCCATTGCATAGTGAAATTAGGAAGGTGAAGGGCAGCAGGTTAAAAAGAGGACGGTCGTGGATGGGTCAAGCCGAAGACATTCTTCAACAGGTGTGTTCACTTGAGGACTTAGAACCTGGCGAGGAGTGGGTGCAAGTGCCAACAGACTTCTGCACATCCTTGTCAGTTTGCATCCAACTAGATAGAAAATGCAGACAAGAAAATCCGGCTGCTGTTGAGGCTGAAGTACAAGCGTTGATTTTCGAGAATTCGCTAGACGGTGACGCGGTCATCTACACAGATGGGTCGGTCGTCCGACATGTGAGAAGCTCATGGGCCTTTACAGCTCGGGCCGGAGGGAGAATTGTGAAGGAGGACTCTGGTTCTTTCACTGAAACCACAAGTAGCCTGACCATGGAAGTCATGGCAGTAAGTAAAGCAATAACATGGCTCGAGACACAGACATTCACTAGGGCTTGTTTCCTTAGCGACTCAATGAACATGATCAAGAGGATAGAGGAGGGGTCGATCCGAAGAGAATGGTTGCTGCCTCTGAAGCGGTCTCGGCTGGCAAAGATTAGTTTCATCTTCGTGCCAGGGCATGCGGGAGTACAAGGAAATGAGCGGGCTGACAAGCTCGCAGGTGAGGCTACTGTGGAGGGCGGACGCGCCATGGACCAGGCTGACATTCTGAATGCTCTACGAGAAGTGAGACTTTTGCGAGAACCAAGTGATGACTGTGAATCTACAACAATGGCCAGACTGCGAGAGCAGCAAATTAAAAGAGGGATGGCCAAACAAGAACACTACGCAGGAAGCCAAAGAAGATTGATAAACCAACACAGAACTGGCGTCGTTAGCCGCTACACGCTGCGGGATTTGCTGAGGAGGGGATCCGAGCACTTATGGACTGAATGGTTCGATGTGCAACGAGGATGATCTGTCGACTAACTAACTAACTAACTAACACCCACATTTTATTTTAACCCCTTATCATTATCCTGGAGGAACCACTAGAATCCGTCTACAAAACTCCGTCAGTTTATGGACACCTCTTTCTCTCTCTCTCTCTCTCTATCACTGCTGTATCATGCCCCCTCTCATTCTTCCCCAACGCAACATACTCAACAACTCTAGCTTCCAAAAATTAATAACAATTAATTTATTAAATGAAAAGTGTAATGTATGTGAGAAGCGTATGCGAAGAATGTGTGACGTGTTCTATAATGTGTGTAGAATCGGACCATCAGATCAATCGCCCAGTCAGATCATCCTAGCAATGTCACACCACAGCACGTTAGGTCAGCACAAGACAACCACACCCAGTGATGTATCTCTCCTGCCAGACACTGACTTTCTTCTGTAGCTACCTGGTAATCCATGTACATGATCATCCGAAATAGATACAGTCTATAATTTACCACTGATCATGGACCGGTTGCACACTGCACATTATAAGTCCCTATAGTTCTTAAAATGTACAAATCTCTGTACTGTGAAAATAAGTATCACTGTTGTTGGTAATAGACTTGATCCTATCTATTGTCTATATTGTCTCAATTTCAATGTCCCTTTTAATATTTCACTGGAATCTACCACACCATGTGAATGTTACATTTAAAGTTCTCGTTTAGTTACTATTGTTCGTATGATATGTGGTGTATCAACAACCATCACCCATCCTAGGTGAACCTTATCACACAGGAATCGTTATATAGTTTTGCTCATCTGAGCCCTGTTCCGGTGGACCCTCCTGATCATGGGCCCAGCCTTAACACTATTGTACCAGCTTTCCTCTCGGACGTTATTCATTTTCGTAAGAAAACATTGACTTTTCAACTGGGGTTCCTCCTAATCGGAGTTGAACTTCTTCAAAACCTGTGTAGAGCTTCCTCGTAACTGGCAGGGAACCTGTTAGAGAAATAACACACCTGGTGAGAGCACTAGTCACTGATCCCACCAGCTGAGTGTAGGCCTAAGCCCTCGCTCAGATATTTATCAGCGAACTAAACTCTGTCATAGAGCAGATGAGCTCATCATCTAGGTCCGAATCAGGCTATGACAAGGAAAGACCAATAAACAGAGTGCAGAACCCCAGTAGGCACCCCACTGACAGATCCCACTATTGGACACTCCCCCCATCTCCCAACCCATCCTTAATCTCTCCAAATATCACCCCAATACATTATTCTCACTAGCAGAGCTAATTCTCACTTCACTACTCTATTCTCAACTAGCAGAGCTAATTATTTCCTCACCCTAGCTAGTTTTAACAAGGCTACTGCCTATATTAATTAGGCCTAAATACACTATATGTAATACCTTATGCAACACCGCATCACTCCTGGATGGCCTCTACAATATGTTAATTAAATCTAACACTGTAGATGCTCTCCGAATTCCTAACAGCGGTACAGAAACACGTAAGCTCAAGTCAACTTTCTTGTCTACACTAACTGTAAACAAGTCATGTTTTTGTCAAAGAGCCTTGGTGTGTTCTAGTGAAGTTCTTTGATGTCAACACATCAGATGGTTCCAGGGGCAGACTATCCATTTCAGAATTATTCTTTTCCCTTTGTTTAATCAATGCAAAAGTCTTCTCCCTTGTTTCGACAATCAAAACAAGCTAGCGAGTTCCTGCATTCTCCCATTCGGGTCACAATAACAAGCCTACAATTTTCTGTCTTGTGGAGAATTTTCAAAGACGACTGTCCTGTTTGATCTCACCGACTCCCCGTAATAAACAACTTGTAGTTGCGAATATAGCCTGTCGCTGTTATTTTTATCATCTGAGTGTTAAATTACAGTGATTTCACGACATATAGCAGGGCAAACGATACGCACTGGGCAAAGTGGCCATCGAGGGATGAATTTAAAGTTGGAGAAGAAAATATTCTCAAAAAACCTCTCATTGATCGAAAAAGTGTTCTACTGCCACCATTGCGTATAAAGCTTGGCTTGATGTAGCAATTTGTTAAGGCACTGAACAAAGATGTTACCTGATTTAATCATGTATGCATAACATTTTCAGAATTGAGCATAGACAAACGTAAAGCTGGAATGTTTAATGAACCTCAAATTAGAAAGTTAATAAACGTACCAAATTTTATTCATTCGATGAAGATAACAGAGTCCACAGCATGTTCTTCATTTGTTTTAGTTCTGCAAAACGTTCTGGGTAACTTTATAGCAAATAATTATTCCGAATGAATTGAAAACATGCTGTCGAGTTTTTGTAAGCTTGAGCATAAAATTGCATTACCTCCATAACCATTTACATTTCTTTCCCGAGAATCTTGGCGACTTTAGTGAGGAGCAAGGTGACAGATCTCACCAAGATATAAAAACAATGGAAGAGAGATACCAGGGAGTTTGGGATGCCCACATGATGGCAGATTACTGTTGGACCCTTAAGCATGACTGTCTCGGCATATCACATTCCAGGCAGTCCTCGAAAAGAAATTTTTTGTTACAGAATTTTTTGTTTGTTGTAAATGCTAATGATAAAGTTTTAATACATATTTTTGCGTTTTATATGAAGGCAATAGATGCACAGTAATTACATATAATATGAATGCACATTACAATCAAAATGCCACTGATGGCACATAACGCTAGGCTTACATCATAAATGCCCTACTAAGAAGGTCATTCTTAGTTATCTCAAAGACTAGAGCTGATAGAAAAAAATCTTATAACATTTATGGAATCAGGAACACAAAATTACACAAGAACAGACATAATATGTAAGGCACCAAAATGTGTGTGTGTTTTTTTTTTTTTTTCCCGCATTTCCATCCTGTTTCAGGATATTGCGGTCAACACCAGCATCTTTCAGCTGTATGTTGATTCCTAGGCTAGATTACGCTCATCAGCACGCCACGACTTTCTGAGCGACCGGCTCCATACTCTCATAAGTCACTTTTGCGATTCGAACCACTGCTAATTCTCGTCGCGTCACGTGACGAGAGTATTCGGGGTTAGCGGAGAAAGCTGCTAACCCCTCGGCCATGGAGCCGGCTAAAATGTGTGTTGACCAGTGTAATTAGACAATAACAGATAACGACACACACACACACACACACACACACACACACATGTGTATATATATATGTGTGTGTGCGTGTGTGTGTGTGTGTGTGTGTGTGAGTGAGAGAAGGCTAAGACCAACGCAAAGGCCAATGAACAGCATAATTCTTAAGGAAGTTAACAGTCATTTGCATTCAGCTATGCGCAGTGATTCAGCAGTCATGAACATCTTTTGTACTGAGAAATGTCGTATAATTAAGTATTAGCTTCTGATGAGCTGCTAGGAAGACATACCGTTAACAATATAGACATACCGTTAACATTATATATGTCTAACAATAAACATATATATATATATATAGTGACTTCAGCAACTGAGGTAGTGCCATGTGCTAAAGACACTGGCATGTGTGTTTGCAGAACCAAACATCTATCCACACAAACAGTTAGCAAATACAAATATGATCAGCACAACGCATAGGCTACAGAGAATAAGCAAGCATCCAGAGCATCATCATATAACAGACTGAACACCTTGACGGAGTTTCTACTTTGAAATGACAAAGAGCTTTCTAATACACCTGCATTCAGTAATTTATAAGTAGTACTTTTACACATTGTGCAGTACTATACCCGTAATACTGATTCAGTTACATGCAGCAATATACTTGTAAAACTGATACACATACATGTAGCAATATATAAATGTAAACATTACACAACAATCACACCAACTGCACACCAATCCTTACAATGCGTGCTATCACCCACTGTTTATTTCATCACGGTTTAATTTTCTGTACATCAGCAGCTCTCATCACGACTTCATTAGCACAGATCACTAACTCTAGACATTTCATACATTCACGAGAGACATTCAACCGAGATTTGATACTGCCTATAAAAGATTGCCTGTTGTATAAGAAGACGAAATAAACTAATGACTACATGGGTCTGTGGCTGATGAAATAGAAGATCCAATTCAGCGCTAGTATGAAGGATCAAAGTTGGAAGGCGATACACAGGCGTAAGTAACCAATTGACTACAGGCACAATGCATACTCTCCCACATGTTTTGAAGCACATGTGAGGAACTGGAGATGGTGGAAAGGGTGATAAAAGAGAACGTTGAGAATTTCAAGCTCCATTGAGTGTCAAGAATTTCGTACAGTTAACCTTATAAGCCATGTCACCAAACTTCTATTCAGAAAATCTGTATTTGTGAAGAACAAGAAGAAAAATAAAGATGGGCATTAGTGAAAACCAGAAGTGATTCGTGGAAAGGATGCGTACAGATATTGCAATATGTACATTACGAGCACTAATAGCGAGATTAATAAAGACAGACATACACTTGTACTTTACATACTATACCAAAGCATTTAATAAAATGAAATTAACGAAATGATCAAAATGTTGGAATATATTTAAATTAAAGGGAACGATCTCCCGGAAAAAAAGAGCAATTATGACAAGAAGGGGCAATGTAGATGCACATTTATACATCCAAATACATTACTGGAAATTATATCAGATTAAAGATGCGATAACAGATTTTGAAAGTAGAATATGCCAATATGCTGCATTTAATATGAGGTAGATCAGTGTTTCCCAACGTGGGGCCCACGCCCCACAGGGGGGGGGGGGGGATTCTATTGTTAAGGGGGACAATTCGAAAATGGAAGAAATCGGCTGCATATAACAAAACAGGGAGACTTGAGACTGCAGTTAACTAAATTGAAACCTGACATAAAATCTCTTTGCAGCAAGCATCAAGCGCAAGGATCTCACTAAATTTAAATAATAAATAATTACTAATAATTAAAATAATATAGAAAAATCTTTCATTAAAATTATTTTGTACTTGAATTTCAGTTCTCCATTATATGTTTTGAAAATTTACTTACTGTGTTTGCTCAATAATTTCCTAGTGATTTCTTTCTAAAACCTATCATTCAAGTTTCTTTAGTGAACATTTCAATTTTTGAATGTTAAAAATAATGTATATGTTAGGTGGGGGTTGGAGGGGGGGGGGGGGCATAAGATTTTAGAAAGGCTTAGGTGGGGCATAGCACAAAAAAGGTTGGGAAACACTGAAGTAGATTATGGTCGTCACTGGGAAGAAGGAAATACCACAATGTGATATACGAGTAAATGGGCATATTCTTAAGCAAGTGAATCGATACAGTTATCTCGGCACAGTCATAACATCTAATGGGAGATGCCTTGAAGAGATTAGAACAAGAATTGCCATTGCGAAGGTAGCCTTTTGCAAGATGAAAAACATACTGACCAATAAATAGATATCAATTGAAACGAGAAAAATAGTGTTGATGTGCTACATAGAACATATACTGTTGTATGGATGTGAAACGTGGACAATAAGTAGTCAAGTTGAAAAACAACTGGTCGCTGTAGAAATGTGGTTTCTGAGGGAAATGCAAAGAATACCATGGACAGACAGAAAAACCAATGAACAAGTCCTTCAAGAAACAAATGAAGTTCGTAAACTGTTTAGAGTCACTAGACGTAGACAGTCAAAAGTTTTTGGGCATGTTATGAGAAGAAACGATTTGGAGAATTTGGTGACGACTGGCAAGATCGAAGGGAAGAGACCAAGGGGAAGACTGAAAAGTAAATACCTGGATGGCTTGGCCACGTGGTTGAGACAGGAACACGGAGCTGATCCATGACTCTGGTGATCGAGTGAGATGGCAGAACATGACCGCCCACGCTTATCGGCACGGCACATGATGACATGATTACATCCCCATATATCTCACGTATAGGTTGTTCTGCCATGGCACATTTTGTCAAACACAACGCTGTTTCGCAAATTTACTTCCCTTTGCAAATTTGACACAATTGCCTGAAGGTTGTTCTGAAATATAATTGCGTTTGTTTTCTTTCTCTGCAGATTCAATTTAGTTTATTCAGTTGGCCTAACATATTTGCTATGTAACTAATTCCTTTCTTTTAAGCTCCATCATGAAAGTATGCCACTAGGTCATGTTTCACGTGCACTTCCAGGAGTAAGTTGATATCATCCTTCAACTTAATGACAGCTAAAGTACATGAGAGTAGAACCACATGACTGGAGTTCATGTCTATAAACTCTGATTACAGTCTTTTGTTGACTGATGGAGATTTGGTGTACTGTGTAACAGCTATTAGAGAATCTAGTACCTCTTGTAGAAAAGCAGAGAGTCTAACTGTCAAAAATGTGTCGGTGAATCATGCAGTCAAAGCTCTTTGTTTGGGTATACAGTTCCAACTGTCAAGAATGTGTCGGTGAATCATGCAGTCAATGCTCTTTGTTTGGGTATACAGTTCTAACTGTCAAGAATGTGTCGGTGAATCATGCAGTCAAAGCTCTTTGTTTGGGTATACAGTTCTAACTGTCAAGAATGTGTCGGTGAATCATGCAGTCAAAGCTCTTTGTTTGGGTATACAGTTCTAACTGTCAAGAATGTGTCGGTGAATCATGCAGTCAAAGCTCTTTGTTTGGGTATACAGTTCTAACTGTCAAGAATGTGTCGGTGAATCATGCAGTCAAAGCTCTTTGTTTGGGTATACAGTTCTAACTGTCAAGAATGTGTCGGTGAATCATGCAGTCAAAGCTCTTTGTTTGGGTATACAGTTCTAACTGTCAAGAATGTGTCGGTGAATCATGCAATCAAAGCTCTTTGTTTGGGTATACAGTTCTAACTGTCAAGAATGTGTCGGTGAATCATGCAGTCAAAGCTCTTTGTTTGGGTATACAGTTCTAACTGTCAAGAATGTGTCGGTGAATCATGCAGTCAAAGCTCTTTGTTTGGGTATACAGTTCTAACTGTCAAGAATGTGTCGGTGAATCATGCAGTCAATGCTCTTTGTTTGGGTATACAGTTCTAACTGTCAAGAATGTGTCGGTGAATCATGCAGTCAAAGCTCTTTGTTTGGGTATACAGTTCTAACTGTCAAGAATGTGTCGGTGAATCATGCAGTCAAAGCTCTTTGTTTGGGTATACAGTTCTAACTGTCAAGAATGTGTCGGTGAATCATGCAGTCAAAGCTCTTTGTTTGGGTATACAGTTCTAACTGTCAAGAATGTGTCGGTGAATCATGCAGTCAAAGCTCTTTGTTTGGGTATACAGTTCTAACTGTCAAGAATGTGTCGGTGAATCATGCAGTCAATGCTCTTTGTTTGGGTATACAGTTCTAACACACTTACCCTGAAGCCGGTCTTTGACCTTGCCATAGTTGGTGTTCAATGTGTGCAGTCCTACAGACGTTTCCACACCACGTATAAAGGACACGTTAGTTAGTTAGTTAGTCTTTCCTCTTGAGCCTAAGTCGGCGCATAGGGCAGAAGTCATGACTCTCTATGTCTGGCGGTACGCTGCTACCTGTTGTAGATCTTGGATGTTCACTTGGCCGTTGAATGAGCCTTCTCTGATGATGGTTCTACGCAGGGTCTCTCTTGGTCTTCCCCGTTTTCTTTTCCCTACTGGTGATCATATGAGGGCTTGGTAGGGGAGTCTTGTCTTGTCCATTCTGAGTACATGGCCGATATAGTTCCAACGGCGTTTTCTTATAAAATTGGATACAATATCTTGCTTAGCCTCTTGTCTTATTTGCGCATTGGTTTTGAAATCTGTCCACTGGATGTTTAGAATTCTTCTAAGACATTTGTTCTTAAAATTGTCAAATTTTTTTTATCTAAAGCTACCGTTGATTTCCAACTCTCACACGTAAATGGCATTAATGAAACCATAGCGCAAAATAACGAGTGACTTGTATTCGTTGGCTCGTATTGGGCAGTCTTTCTTTCAAACATATACACACTTATTTCAAATGAATTTTGAAATAAATTTTGAATTATGGTCCATATATTTTTTTTAAGTGTTAACATTTTTAATGTGTAATGTTACTCCAGTGATAACACATCTTTTGAATATGTTATTGTTAATACTTCAATCAAAATCCAGTTACATAAATAAACACATGTAGTATTGTTTGGCGCTCACAGAAGTGAGAGGAAAGAAGTAAAGACTAGAGGACGCATTAGACAACATAAAATTTGAAAGCTATAGTTACCGACCGGGATTCGAACCCGTCACCCCCAAATGGCGACAACGCCTCGCTGCATGAACAAGTGTGTGTTGCCGGGGCCTTGTCGGGGAGCAAAGAATAGTAACACTGTTGCCTACCATGCACGTCGTAAGAGGCTACTAAGGAGGATATGGTTCCGTCGACCTGCTACTGAGTGAGTGCGGGGCGCGACACTGTGAGCTGTGAATTTCACGTGGAATGCTTTTACATTTGTTCGCAGTTTGTAGCGTGAACTGCATGTTCGGAACGATGGCGGCCGGCTGTTGCTGGATTGACTGGTTTGCCTTTTCGGTTCACGAGTGCATTATTTCAGGAGACTCCTGGGAGTCGTCGCTGGAGTTACGGGGTTCGTGCTTTGTGCGGCGCTTTCGGCGGGTTGCCCTGCGAAAAGAGACCGAGCCATATGGGAAAAACCCGTGTCAATGAAGTCTTTCTGGTTAATGCCGTTTCCATCGACAATGAACTGTATTTCTCGTGGAGAACTTTTGTGTTGGCATTCTGGCGGCGGCATTATGCACAGTGTACCTGTGTGGGCTGTTGGCTGCCGATACTCCTGTCTATTCCATTGTTCACATAGGGCAGTGAGGAGCATTTTGTGTGATATTCACTGGCACAGGAACGGAGCATAATGGGGACGACCCGTTGCCGTGAAGTTGGAACCGTGACTAACTAACTTCGACGCATGACCAACTAGACACTCCAAAAAGTGTCTCTACAACTATGGAATACTGACAGAATTCGTATCAACCCATTGAGATAGCACCATAAGTCTCATAATTTATATTAAACCAGCATAGGTCAAATAACAAACACACAAACACTTCGGACTGTAAATGCTGGTGTTCAGTATATTAACAAACATTTAAAGAAGAGAATTTATTGGTCGGTTCTAATGCTGTACACGTTTACACAGGAGATCAATTTGGGAACCAGTTGAGGCCACTGAAGCAGTTACATAAATAAATACACGAAGTATTGTTTGGCGCTCACAGAAGGAGAGGAAAGAAGTAAAGACTAGAGGATGCACTAGACAACATACAATTTGAAAGCTATAGTTACCGACCGACATTTGAACCTGTCACCTCCAAATGGCGACAGCGCCTCGCATGCAGGAACATGTGTACATGTAGATGTTTCAGTGGCCTCAACTGGTTCCCAAATTGATCTCAATCAAAATCCAGAGGGAAACAACTCCAAACAACAACAACAACAACAAAAAGACATGAAATCACGCCATAACAAATAATAATATAACATGTGAATGGACATGTTTCGTCTTCTTCTGCTATGTATCCCCCATTGGGACATGGACCCTCCACCCTTCCACGCCAAGCCATGTATCCCCCATTGAGACATGGACCCTCCACCATTCCACGCCAAGCCATGTATCCCCCATTGAGACATGGACCCTCCACCCTTCCACGCCAAGCCATGTATCCCCCATTGAGACATGGACCCTCCACCATTCCACGCCAAGCCATGTATCCCCCATTGAGGCATGGACCCTACACCCTTCCACGCCAAGCCATGTATCCCCCATTGAGACATGGACCCTCCACCCTTCCACGCCAAGCCATGTATCCCCCATTGAGACATGGACCCTCCACCATTCCACGCCAAGCCATGTATCCCCCATTGAGACATGGACCCTCCACCATTCCACGCCAAGCCATGTATCCCCCATTGAGACATGGACCCTCCACCCTTCCACGCCAAGCCATGTATCCCCCATTGAGGCATGGACCCTACACCCTTCCACGCCAAGCCATGTATCCCCCATTGAGACATGGACCCTCCACCCTTCCACGCCAAGCCATGTATCCCCCATTGAGACATGGACCCTCCACCCTTCCACGCCAAGCCATGTATCCCCCATTGGGACATGGACCCTCCACCCTTCCACGCCAAGTCATGTATCCCCCATTGAGGCATGGACCCTACACCCTTCCACGCCAAGCCGTTCTGTCTGTTGCTGTCCCCTGCTGCTTCCTACATGTCCTCACAATATTATTCAGAGAACTGTAACTTTCTTCTCCGTGTTTTCAGGTCTACCGCTATCTCGTGTCTCTTGTGGGTTTCACACAAGAGAATGTCCAGGTGTTTCCACTCAAAGCTCAGGGAAGTGCCTCTGAAACCCATGTACATGGAATTCACTGTGTAAATTAATCTCCTTCTTCAAGTTGCCACCTACATCACTTATTTGTTGTTCTGCTCCGGCACATTTTTGGTAAAACACAACACTGTATTGCAGATTTACTTCCCTTTGCAAATTTGACACAAATGCTTGAATTATTCATCACATAAAGAAGCACGGCAGGGATTCATATTGTAGTCGATCCTTTTCAGCTTATACGCATAATTTATTAGCAAGCTGGAGAATCACCTGGTCTGACAAATATTGATGAGTAATAAACAATGTTAGATGTGCTGTTAACACAGTGTTACTAGAACTGATATATGCTTGTGAAATCTGAACTGTTTACCAGGCACACGCTAGGAAATTAAACCACTTCCACACAGTCTGGTTTAGGAAGCTATTGAAGATTAAATGGCAAGACAAGATCCCGGACACTGAAGTCTTAGAACGTTGCTAGTACGCTCTACTAATGAAGAATCAGATTCGCTGGACCGGTCACTTAACTGGCATCCCAGATCACAGGTTCCCTAAACGAATTGTTTAAGGCGGTCTGCGCTGTGTTAAACGCTCCTAAGGCGGTCAGATAAAGATCTTTTGAAATTCATCACGACACTTGGGAGACTGCTGCCAAAGACCAAAATAATTCGTGGTTTACATCATTACGCAAGGGTGTAGTCACCTGTGAAGCAAACAGAACTGCAAGGGCTGTGGAAAAAAAAAGACTGGACACAAAACCACCGCAGAAGACCTTCCTCATGCCCACATTGTCAAAGAACATTTAAGGCCAAAATAGGCCTTACCAGCCATCTGAGAATTCCAAACTTTCAACACCACTGGATGAAATGAATGGTCATCATCATTTTCGATGGACAAACACCACTAGCAGAAAATAATCAGAGTTACAAGACCTCATGTAGCAAGTAAATTGGCGCGGTGAACAAGCTGGATTACATATGAATGTATGAGAATCAAACAAGGAAAACAATAATATTTACCGTTTCATGTATAATTCTATCATTGCTTTCTTTATGATATTTCGTCTTTGTTTTTCCAAACATTTGCTGCCTGTTTCTTTCTTCCATTTTAAACTTTGCTATCAGTTAGTATGCTCCTATATCTGTGTTATTATTATATGCATGCTCGTCTTTGAGTGCATTTTTTTTCTTGTTTTTGATTTCTGCAGTGCCTTCAATGTAGTTTGCACTAACATAATATTCTAACAGCTCATTTGTAACATTTTACGTTGTAATCATGATGTTTAATTGTTTAATTTTTTTTTCTTACCGGATCCGTCATTATTCCTGACTTGTACTATTTTCCATAGTTTATTTCCATGCATGACTAAGTTCAAGTTTTCTGTTTCGCTGAGTCGATTTGAGTTGAGTTGGGTTAAAAACCGACATCACATCACTTAAGACGATCCCATACATGCTCCGTCCTCATCTGCAACAGCCAGCAAAGAGTTCCATTACTAATGGTAGCAATACCGGTCTGATTATATGTTCGTCAGGGCCTTTCCTCGGAGTTTTGAGTGTCGGTCAGAGTGTTGTTACTCTCCGACAGTCTCTGTTGTTGAATGTAATGTTCGTGGGTATTGTACTATGATAGCTTTAAGCAAGTTGTATCTTCAGTTTTTTTTTTTAAATCTCTATGCTATCTTCCTCGCAATAAAAAATGAAAACAGATAGGTACCTGTAACTCCTGCGATAAAGTGAGAGATAATAAACACAGACACAGTATATATAAGGTATATATACCTTACAACGAACCCCAATACGGCAAACGTAAATCACAGAGAAACAAACAGCAATGATAATACAATTTTTAAAATAATAAGATAAAGATTAGTTATACCATGACTCAACGAATCGACGTTTCGATCACAATAATCTTCATCAAGAACAAAACAAACATATCTAAAGAAACACATGAAATTAGACAATTTAATTAAACACCAAAACATAAACAGAAAAAGTGTAGTTATGAACGTTTCTAGACCAATTCACGTTCTTAAATTGTTTCAATACGCTGGTTTGTAACTCCAGTAAGGCATGGCTTTTGCAATTTTCAATGCAGGTTTGACTGGTTTGCGGTTGCTGTCTGCTAATTGGTCTATCGATCCACTTGTATAAGGATGTCTCGTGTGCAGAACGCCACGTCTGAAATAGTAGCTGTACATCATCTTCTGGAGTTACAACCGGGTTTGTCATTATGTTTGTTCATTAAATAGCGGTTATAATCTATTCCCCAATACTCCGCTTTAAGGAGATTATAATCTATTTATCTTCTATTATCTTGGTATCTTGGTATCTTCACCTTTAAGAGTGTTTTTTTAAGACTGACTAGTATGCAGTCCGTGTCATTGTATACCTGTTACTGGTAATTTTACAGTGAAACTAAATTTCTGTAGTGACTGAATTTTCACACGTACGTGAATTTTTCAATCGTATGTGTCAACTGTTCGTAAAAATCCTGCATTTAAGTTCAGTACAACCAGTTTTAATGCTCGTTCGACAGCGTGGACAGTTTTGTTAAAAAGAGAATATTTTTATAGCTTCCCTCGTATCACAATATGCATGCTTACATAAGCATACGCCATAACGTAGAGCTGTGGCTGCTTAAACAAACATACACTATCTCATACAAAACCGCCATGAAGTCACGCTGTTTAAAATTTTAGCGTTATCAGAAACGGGCGTGAAATCATACATAACAGCTACCTAGTACCATGTTCTTGAATATTGTACACTAGTTATACTGGCAATCAGACTCGTGCATGATATATCTGCCTTCTACATTGACAAGTTTGTGCACATCAACAACAGAATGTCTGTTACAGTTAGTATTGGACTTGTTATTGTGGCATCTATTGCAGTACATTATTTCTTGTTCACGAATTCACCTCCACCTCCCCGTCTGGCGGAAAAGTTCAACTCAAGCTACGACTACATTGTAGGTAAGTTACGTGTGGTTTATGTCTCTCCTTTATGTTTATCAGAGTGGTAGTAATTTTGAGGATACAGACATAGGTTGTCAACTGAGATGTTCGGTTTCAATCCGCAATGTAATTCAACCGCTTGCATTCTGCTCGTCAAATGGGTAGAAAGGCACCTGTGAAGAAAAACGGGAGATAGAAGGGAGTTGATTACCTCATCTCATAGATCTTGCGCTTCTTTCGCTTCACACATTTGTGACAGTTTATGTCATGGTATGAAGATTATTTGTAGGTGAACATCTGTATGTTCGTGAAGGAAAACTGTATGTACTTTTATTTCCCATCTTTGCGTGCTTGCTTATTGTGTTCTATTTCTTTTCTCTTTATCTTGTAACTATCACTATCTATCTTTATGTCTCTCTCTGTGCTACTCTCTGTCTATGTCCCTCTCTATCTCTTCATGCCTCTCTCATCGCTTCTCTCTCTCCATCTCTCTCTCTTTCTCTCTCTCTCTGTCTACCTCTGCCTCTCTGTCTCCATTTCTTTGTCTTGTCTCCCTCTAAATCTCTGTTTGTCTGCCTCTGTTTCCACTCTGTGTGTCATACCACTCTTTTTCACCTCTACTCCCATTTTGTTTAGCTCTCTGTCTGTCAATGCTTCTCACTGTCTCTCTCTATCTCTCTGTCTATATCTATCTATTTTTCTGTCTCTCACTATGTCCCTCTGTCTAAGTGTTTATGTGCGTGCGTGATTGTCTTCATATGTTGTTTCAAGCACCATCTTCTTTTTTTTTTTTTTTTTAAATGAGAACATGCTTTCTGTATCTGTTTATAATGCTGCTCATTGTGTGGCCCATATCTGCTTATTATGTTGTGTATATCTGATTATTATGCTGTGTGTATTTGTTTCTTTGTACGAGTGGTGGGATAGGGATTTCCCCGATAAAAGAAGAAGTACGACAACCCCTTCCCTCGGCTGGCCTACTAGACACCATTATGCAAAGTATCTATTTAGCTCCTCGACTAGAGTAACCTGAAACATTGTCAGCAGGTGGTGGACTGAGCTTCAGAGCAACCGACAGGCAGTTGTTGGTCTTGGTCTCAAAAACGCGGTGGTCTCTTCACAGAGACAATGGCTACCGTCACCGATTAATATTGTTACTGCCAAGACCGAAAGCTGTAGCATGCTACCGTGTATATACCTGTTTTATATACATGTTTTATGTATTAAGATGAAACAACACTGTTCAACGTAAAACATGGAACATATGTCTACATTTCTCTTCCAAATGTAACCGCAACAAGAGATGATGATATAGGTAAAGGCACAACGTTGACTGCGAACAGGCCGAAGAAGAAGAGAAGAAGACAAAGAAGACAAAGAGAATCTCATCTTATCTTCACGGTTAACAAGAAAAGAAAAGGGTTTAAGACATCAGAAGAATTTCAGGACTCTGGCGGGGAGCTATGCTTTGATGCACATTCCAGACAATGGATCACTGAGATGGGCTGGATCAGCATTAATGAATAGAACAAACGATGACTAACATCACTTGGACAACAAAGACTAAACATAACACATGATTAATAACTGTGATGAAATCTTTATTGAATGAACCTCATGGTCTGAAAGTAAAATGGACACCCAGGCACAACACATGATCGACATGTACAGTAGAGGGAACCTATGTTCCCACAGTGAGAGTCACTGCTGCCCAAAATCCATGGTCGCATGGCCGAGTACCCATCTAGCAGATCAATAAGAACATAACAAAGGAATTTCAGGGCTAACAATAATGACAATAAGGATGGACTCTGTATTGATCCCACACCAGATCTCGGTGGTTAACGCGTACAGTAAATGGAACTCAAGAATCCCACAGTAATGATAACTGCTGCCTGGCATTACCAACAGTGAGTGGTCTCTGGTAGATGGGGAGAGCTCAGCCATGTTCAGCCGAGTCTGTAGGTGCCTTCAGCGCCGACTCGGGACACTCGCATCCACAAGCTAACTGGGACAAGCACAAGAAAAGGGCGCAACCTAAGCAAAAACATAATTACAGTCACGGTCATAGGCACAAATATTGGTGGAAAAAAAACAACCAACCATTCAAGCAGAAAAGAAAACCTGCAACTCTAACCATACAGGCATCAACTAGGGTATGGAAAGCTCGAATATTAAATCAGTTGGGGGAAAGGGGGATGGGGGATGGGAGGTGAGGAAACCTGGGGGGTAAGGGGCAACCCAGGTATGTTCCTTCCTCATGCTTATGATTGAGGAGTCACATCCTCAACAATCGTGCATCAGTGTTTCAGCAGGAATGCTTCTGCAAGCCATATTCTGCGAATTATCTTCACTGTCTCGCTTATTCACAGGTTTATGCACCTGAATTAATACATGTGACAAAACGTGGTCAACGCTTCTCACTCATTTATGTTTTTGAGTGGAGATGGTATGAGCGGGGCGGTTTCATTTCCCCCTCGTGGCTTCGGGCTCATGCGCCCGCCTTCAGCGAAGGCTCCAACTCAACTCAAGTTCCGAGTTATAATCGCATTGAGCCGGGAGTGCAGGGAGTGGCCAGCAGGGGCCACGGAAGTGGAAATCCAGCAACTAATTCAGGATAATGCTCGCCCGGGTGATGTGATTATCTACACGGATGGTTCGGTGTTGAGAGGTAGGAGAAGTGCCTGGGGATTCTTAGCACAAGCTAATGATCGACGTTTGGTGCAGGAGAGCCTGGCGTATGATGCCACAACGTCTAGCTTAAGAATGGAGGTGGAGGCGGTCAGTGCAGCTTTCCGCTGGATGGAGAACACGATACATACACACATTGTGATTGTAACTGACTCAGAAAGCATGCTGAGGAGGGTGAGGACAGGCAGGCTTCGTGCAGAGTGGCTTGCTTCGCTTCGGAGGTCGCGGGTAGCATGCATCACCTGGATTTTTTCTCCGGGGCATGCCGGTGTGCTGGGGAATGAACAGGCGAACAGATTGGCTGGCTCGGCAAAACTTGGTGGAGTATTGATGCATGACAAGGCAGACGTGGTTGCGGCCTTGTGGGAGCACGTGTACACCTCGGAGGAGCAAATGGAGCACCATGGTCTGGTAAGAATGAGACAGCGAGGAGTGACGAGGGGATCTGGCCGACGCTCGACGCTCAGAGGAAAGGCGAGACGGGAATATAATCAGATTGCTACTGGAACTATTAGTGTTGGAACACTTCGCTGGCTGCTGAGGATGGGGACGGAGCGCTTATGGGAATGCCCCGAATACTGCGATGTCGGTTCCTAAATCAATCAATCAATCAAGTGCCGAGGCATATAGTGCGCCAATTTTGGTCGGGTCTATTACCCAGCATACACCAGCTATCGGGGGGGGGGGGGGGTGTTCTGGTCATTGCGTCAGATCATCATCCTCATTTTGAGCCATATCTATTTATTACATTCCTCCCATTCAACAAATGGCTGGTCCCACAGCCACACAAAGTCTGCGCCGCTGGGGAGATTGGGATCAATCCCCTTTGCATGCCATTAACATGAAGAAAACATCATCAGCCCCTGACAATGCAATTCACAGATGCAATCTATTAATATATGTGTATACTATATGTGAATACCATGGACAGCCAGAAAGACCAATGAACAAGTCCTTCAAGAAACAAATGAAGATCGTAAACTGATCAGAGACATTAGACGTAGACAGTCAAAATTTTTTGGGCATGTTATGAGAAGAAATGATTTGGAGAACTTGGTGAAAACTGGTAAGATCGAGGGGAACAGACCAAGGGGAAGATCTAGAAACAAGTATCTGGATGGCTTGGCCTTGTGGCATGGTCGAGACAGAAACACGGAACTGATCCACGACTCTGTTGATCGAGTGAGATGGCAGAACATGACCGCCCACGCTTACCGGCATGGCACATGATGGATGGATGGATACTATTTGATGCGACCTTTAAGTATTGAATTATATGACAAAATTCTGCATCCAAGCATGTATGCATACTCTTTATATGTCTTACAACAAGTTCCTCGTTCTTCTAACAGCCATTTGATGACCTAGTTATAGTCTCCAACAATCAAACGATCCAACTTAGCATCCACTTCTATTTCTGGATGCACAGTTGAATGCTAGTGTAAGACCATGTTCAACTATTCTTATATTTGTACTAGTACGGTAGTGCCTCTATATACTTATATTACTTAGTTCCTGTAGCGTCATCATTACTTCTCTGACTGTTAAATCCAGGCACTATGTACATCACCCTAATGCATTAGTGCAAAAGGAGAGTTCCCAGAAACCTCTCAATACACCAGTCGTATTTTCTGCAAGTAATCAATCCTCTTTACTGGATAATTCTTTTCTTTCTATATCTTTTCCTATAAATAAACTTAACTCCTCAAGGGATAATATACTTTCTTCCTAAAGCAGATGTTAGTTCATCGTGTACTGGATCCCTCAGATCAGAGATGTTGCTTCGTTCATTGTACCCTATAGTGTAATGGTCCATCGGCGTTAGGGAGAATATTCGTCTTTCCACTAATCCACATTGTATCTTTAGTTTAGTATGTTTCTCTACGTATCCTTGCTACTTGTAGATGAAATTGTATTTGATAAGACCAATATCGATGGCCGGTCTCTCTGGCTGAGGGGTTATAACACTTTCTTCGTAATCTCGTTTGTCACGCAGAGTCTCGTAGCGGGAGCGAGCTGGGAGCGGTTCGTCCCCCGCTGGTGACTTGCGGGACACTGAGCCGGCCGCTCAGAAAGCAATGGCAAACTACTGAGCGTAATCTTGCCAAGAAATCAACAGACAGCTGAAAGATGCTGCTGTTGACAGCGATGTCCTGTAAAGGATATGCGAAAAAAAAAGAAAAAAAAAATATCGATGATGTAACTTCAATTGTAATTTCGGATGCATAAACCATATTCAAAAAAGAACATTCAATGGGAAATTTGAACCAAACCTTTGAAATCATACCTCATACAACCCATCCACTGTCGTGTATCATTACCCAGAAACACGACAGAAGTTAGATGAAAATGGAACGTGACTTCACGTGCTGTTATCAATTATAAATCAATACTTTTGAAATTACGCTTTACCACAACAATACCCTGTTATGTGTCGATACCCAGAAACATAACACAGGCTGGTTGACCATACACCCAATTGTGTTCAACACTCTGCACAGAAGGTTAACCGCCACATATTGATTACGCACACCACATACCGACAAGCCGCCCTACACAATGCGAATCACACTCTGAAAAGCACTCTCGTCGCCACACAATGATTACCCATAAAATATGCCGGTGATGAGCTTTTCTCCAGATGTAAACAAAATCAATCATTCCGGAATTCAACTCGTTAGATGTTAATGTCAAAATGTTCCATATCTATTAATTTTCCACTGAGCATGTGAAAAATAATTGTTAGTTTCATTCTAATCCTGAAACAAATACTTGCTTCTTTATGTCAACAATATTAGTACTATAAACAAACATACCAATCACTATACAAAATTCATCAAATTCACCAATCAAGGTTAGTACACTTTATCACTGGGTTTATACTTGCATACCCAGTTATGTAAGGATGTTATTTCATTAATATTACAACATACACAAAATTAATTATAATAATAACATAAACAAAAGTTAATTATAATACCACACAATTCACTAACTATTGATGTAATCCTATTATCCTATAATCACGTATTTAATTATTTAATTCACAACCATAATATTTACTAATAAATTAATCTTTCTAATTACTACCGTTTTCCAATCAAGTAATGCATCCATTGATCCTAAATAATCTACACACAACGTATACCACCAAAATTATGTAATAATATTTATGTAACTATTCATGATCAGCTGTGGTATAACTAATTTAACTTAAATATAAAATAATAAATTCAGTAATATATAATTTTGATTATACTGACTTATTGGTTTCACCACATAAGCACTAATTAATTATTACGCTCATTTGCTGCATCCGCTCTAAGTTCTTAATTATTAACGTATTTTATTGTCATAGGTTGGTCCACACAAGCACTAATTTCCATTACCAGTATAATCTAATACACAAGTTAACACAGTTCCTTTACTAAAAATTAAGTAATCACTAACACACATAAATGTAAACGCAATTACAACTTTGCATGCAAGAATCAACTTGAAAACTAAAGAAAAATCTTCCATGTGTTAGTCGTTGTCATGCACAATGTTAATTTCAACGCAATAAATTCAAATATAACTACAAATTCCAACTAGTTAACAACATGACTAGTGAATGTTTCACTTTCCGTTCTGTAACAATAACTAATTCCAATAATCTCTAAGTCTCTTTTTAGGCTAACGCAATCTATGCACGATTACTATAATATCTACTAATCACACAGTTCTGTCTTAATATCTATTTACTCCAATCTAATACATTCAATTTAGGTATGTTTATCAACAGTTTACTAATGCACATTTATTAACTTTCTTCAATTATAACTACCCATCCACTAACATACACACACATTATACATTCATAACTTAACATGTTCCTATAACCATGTTTACTCAACCGTTCAGTCGTAAAGTGTGTGTGTGTGTGTGTGTGCGTGCGTGCGTGCGTGTTGTATACATGGAACGTAAGCAGTGGCTTTGTAATCAGATCTTCCACATGTTTGTATTTTTTATGTTCGATGTGTTGAAACTCGTAGTATCTAGGCAGGCAAGCTCGAAATGCCTCGTAGTGAATTGTACTGTTAAAAGCATTGTAACACATTTGCCAGAATTAGTGTGTTTAAAGACTAGACCGTAGAATGGGTGAGGAGGAAAGGGGGGGGGGGCGGTTCACACACCTTTTAAGCTTGTTCCTGACTGCCCACTCTTTGTTCAATGAGTAAGTTTTATTCATAACGGGTCGTAACCCTACCCGAGGCCATTCACTAGTAACTTCCAATAAGGAGCCTCCCTTTCCGCTAACACTGTTACATAAAAGTGTGTTCAACTCGGGTGGAAGAATGTCGCCAAACCATGATACGCTCAATTTGAAGTACCCTTGTTGTGATTGGTTGGATTGGTTGGATGCCTCTGTACTTGATTTGTCCAAATGTGTTACTGTTGAACTTTCCCTTATAATGAACAGTAAATATAATACACATATTTTGCGAAAATCAACACATGTAAACATTTAAAAACTATGCAGCCAACTCCACAGAATCTCGCAAAGTTCAAAGATACCAACATCCATGTTGGTTGAATTTAGCTGACAGTAATAACAATCGGAGAAGTGAGATATCACAAAAAAACACGTTCTTTTCGGAAACACCACCAACCGGCAGAATAGTCCTTGGTTCCAATCGTCTATGTTTTAAATTGACCTGTTTTCCCATGTTGATCGAACCGAAAATGAGTACCACGAAATGTATCGGTAAGTAAACACGGCCGGCGTGACATCATCCACGAGTCCAGATTGGTCTATTAAAAAAAGGGGTTCAACACTAGAGCTTAAACTTCCTCTGCGCTGGCGGTAAGGTGGTGACTTCATTCCACACACCAGAAAATATGATTGTAGGTTCACAAAGCAATGGCAAATTCATAACGTCCAGTGCCTTGCCGGCTGGCGTGGTCGTTCATACCTCTCCATAATTTGGGATCTCCGACGGCATGGATCAATTCGTGTGGTGACTCACTCCCTTGCAAATTACAGAACATAAAATTCCCTACGAAATCAACCTACATAGGTTGATCACATCGTACATATGTATATAATCATTAGTCGCTTTTCCAACTTCACGGCAAAGGGTCCGTTCCAGAGCCAGTGTATATCGCACGACACGCTCCCCACTATTCCATGCCAAAAGACCATTGCCAGAAAGCCAGCACAACAGCCAGTCACTGAAATTGCAGTTCATTGTCACTAGAAACTAGCAATAGCACACACATTACGGTGAAAGACAAAGCCTGTTAGTTCAGCAACAGCCGGATGCCATTTTTCTGAACACACACACACACACACACACACACACACACACACATACACACACACACACAGCTATATATATATATATATATATATATATATATATATATATATAATATATATATATATATATATATATGAAGTCTCCCTGGCCAAGGGGGTTAACGTCTTTCTCCGTAATCCAGAATATCCACGTGAGGAACGTAACCTGCGCGAAAATCGGTAGCGGTTTTCACCGCGTAAGTAACTTACGAGGTATGTGAGCCGATCGTTCAGAAAGCAATGGCAAACAACTGAGCGTAATCTTGCCAAGAAATCAACAATCAGCTGAAAAATGCTGATGTTGACAGTAAAGATGTTGTCCTGTAAAGGATATGCGAACAAAAAAAAAAAACTATATATATATATATATATATATATATATATATATATATATATATATATATATATATATATATATATATATATATATATATATATATATATATCCATAAACAGTTGGTGCAGGATCAGCCGGAAGTGTGATAGCAAGTCGTTTATCAGAAGACAAAGATGTGTCCGTCTTGCTGCTGGAAGCTGGAGAATTCGATGGCGACCTTGCACAGGTTGTCGTTCCTGGAATGGGTGGCCTAAATTTTAAAGGTCGCTTAGACTGGTGGTATCAGACCGAACCTCAAAATGGAATCTTGACAGGTTTAAATGGAAAGGTCAGTATTTTTTATGAAATATATACTATGTATTATACCGAAGGTAGCTTGTCGTGAAGACCTACACCATATAATCCGGTATACATTATAGCTTCAAAAAGTTCCATGAATGTAGCCTACTAGTCATATACACATAAGTAGTAATACAATCGCCGTTATCCCTGGTCTAGGAGTTACACGACTTTATCCGTAATCGCTATACTCTCGTGAGTAATGTGACGTGCGCGAGATTCGGTAGCGGTTCTCTCCGCGTCGGTAACTTACGGGGTATGTGAGCCGGTCGCTCAGAAAGCAATGGCACACTACTGAGCGTAATCTTGTCAAGAAATCAACAATCAGCTGAAAGATGCTGATGTTGACAGCGATGTCCCGTAAAGGATTTGCGAACAAACAAACAAAGTAATACAATCATTTTAAGCTACGACTTCTAAATAGTTCCATTCGACAATTACATCCTTTTGCCAAGGTATATAGAGCCAATGTGACGACCATGCAACTCATTCTGTGATACCGCTCTCGGCTGTATTTTCGCTCTGATGATAACGACGTCAGCATCCTTTAATCACTGTCATTTCAATACCGATTTCTGGCAAGGGAACAAGAAAACATGCAAGGGGACCTAAGTATAAAGAATATAAAGCTGCTAAAAGACAGCCACATTGTTCGTTTCGAGGTACTAATTGATAGGGATTGGTGTGCAACAGAGTCCATGAGTTTGTTCTCCGCGTCCGCGATAGAGGAAGGGGGGGGGGGGAGTGATATTTATTTTTCATTGCATATCTTTTATAACGAAGGATCTTCATTGCGGATTCACTGTATGCTTTCTGTGTACATTTTTTAGGGCAATTTCTCAGCCAAATTACGAAACATAGCATTTGTAAGTTGTTCAGTTGTAACTTCCTACCATGTCACATGCACAACACAGACACACAGTTGTGTCACTTCAGCCCGAGAAAAACAATGAAGTTGCCTCATCAATATGTGTTTTCTTACGATCGCTGCATGTTATTTTCTGTTTCGTACACTTTCAGGCGTCAACCTGAATATAGTGTGTGTTTTTTTTTTAAAGCAGCAGTTAATTTGAGGTTGTTGATGTCAACATAGAGTTTATTCTTTAATGAACTGGCTATATGCCAAAATGATTTTCTCTGCTCTGCAAATGTAAGGCATTCTTGCAACAATTGTTTAGCTGTCATTTTACCAATTCGACATTTATATTCATCAGTATCTCCCATCTTTAGTTTATTGAACAAGTGATATTTCAGCATGTTTTATCCTGTGCGGAGTCTGAAGATTGCTTCTTGTTCACTTCGGTCGAGTTGATACGTTGTATCATCTTTTGGTGGCAATGATACTCTGATACCCATTTCTGTTGCAGTATCAAAGGTTTCTCTCTGCTCCGAAGTTACTTGATCATTTTCTCATCGCTCCTCATTGTGTTTTCTTTGCTCCATTCGTTTTTTATTCTGGAGAATTCCTTTACCACCTAAATCTATTGAGTGTTTTGCTGATCCATTGATTAATGCACAGGTCGAAGATAATGGCTGTTTTGTAATTTAACACTTTTTTTCTGTTTCTTCTGTGTTATTGGTGCCATTTGTCCAATGAGTTGGTTTGCTTTATTGCATCTATTTTCGATCTCGTCTTCTGATCTGCTATTTGATGATATTATACTTCCAAGTACCTAGGAAGTATAATATCATCAAATAACAGATCAGAAGACGAGATCGAAAATAGATGCAATAAGGCAAACCAACTCATTGGACAAATGGCACCAATACTAAAGAACAAACATGTATCAATAACTACTAAGAAAGCACTTTACAATATAATCTACTTACCAATTGTATGTTACCAATGCCAAACCTGGACAATGACAGAAAAAGTGAAAAGAAAAATCACAAGAACAGAAATGAGATTCATGAGCAGAATACTCAACGTATCAAGAAGAGATAAGATCAGAAATGAAGAAATCAGGACTAAAGTGGGGGTTAAAGCAGCACTAGATTGTATTAGAAAGCAGCAAGACAAATGGTTTGGCCATGCAAGTAGGTTACCAGTCAACAGCATACCATAACAAGCAATGATGTACAGACCAGATGGAAACAGAGGAAGAGGCCGACCACGCAAACGTTGGACGGAGGGAATAGCAGAGTCCATGGGAATACATGAAGCCCATAATCGGGCATTCTCACGATGTTTATACTTCACCTCGACACCGCAAGGTACAAGAGGAATATGATGAGATGAGATGAGATGAGATCTTCTGTGTATTATTTTTCTCAATACAAGGAATATTTTATATCATTGCCGCCACGTTTTTTTGTCTCAAAGCTTGGTACATGTGTGTATTGTAAATGTATTTGAATGTTAATATCCTAAGTAAAGGATTGGTCCTATTTTTTTTTTTTTTTTTTTTGCAGATTCTACAAAATTGTTTCAGTTTGTTTTTACGTTCCAAGATTATTAATCCTCTGATCCACGGAGTTTGTCTGTCTCAGTTCTAAATTGATCTGCTTGTTGTTGGGCTTTGCCATTGCTTTTATACTCAGTTGTAGACGTGTGATCTTTTCAAGTTCGTTAATAGTCGTCGACTTCAGACCTTGATTTATGATCACTTAACTTTTATTTACCGTTCTCCGTGGCTAAAGGCTTGTGAACGTGAGCCCCTTAACGGGCGTTCGAACTCAGCTGCGACCGATTTGTGCAGCAGACCGTGTCGCGTTGTGTTATAACATGTTGGTATGGGAGCCAGTCGTTCAGAAAGCAATGGCAAACTACTGAACGTAAAACTTACCTAGTACATGAAAAGCAGCAGGAAAATTCTGGTGTTGACTGCAACGTCTTGTGAGGGGTATGCAACATTATTTTTAAAAAAAAACTTATTTCGGAAACTATTTGTTTTGTGAAGTTTGATTTATCTGCTGGTGCCCAAATTGCAATGTAGTATTCAAGAATTGGTCACCACCCCGATGCAGCAGGAAGTTGTTTCATGATTGTCATTCTTTGCCTTGCCCTTGTTCGATTTGTCTCACTCTGCCACTTCCATGCCAGTTATCGATCAAAAGTGACTCATAAATCTATCATGTGCAATGCCGGAAAGCGTGGGCGGTCATAAAACGCCATTTCACTCGATCACCAGAGTCGTGGATCAGCTCAGTGTTCCTGTCTCGTCCATGCCATGTGGCCAAGCCATCCAGATATTTTCCTCTCGGTCTTCCTCTTGGTCTGTTCCCTTCGATCTTGCCAGTTGTCATTAAGTTCTCCAGTCCATTTCTTCTCATTACATGTCCAAACAATTGTGACTGTCTACGTCTAATTTCTCTAATCAATCTACGATTTTCATTTGTCTCCTGTAGTACTTGGTCATTGGTTTTTCTATCTGTCCATGGTATTCTTTGCATTTTCCTCAGAAACCACATTTCTGCAGCCATCAGATGTTTTTCAGCTTGACTGCACATTGTCCAAGTTTCACATCCATACAAAAGAACAGGCTCTATGTATCGCTTCAACACACTCTTTCTCGTTTCAATTGATATCTTTTTATTGGTCAGAATGTTTTTCATCTTGCTAAAGGCTAACTTCGCCATGGCGATTCATGTTCTAATCTCTTCAAGGCATCTCCCATCACATGTTATGACTGTTCCGAGATAATTGTACCGATTCACTTGTTGAAGAATATGCCAATTTACTTGTATATTACATTGTGGCACTTCTTTCTTCCTAGTGACGACCATAACCTGTGTCTTCTTACATTTTAATTCCAACCCCAGTTGCTCACTGTGGACAACAACCGCGTCTACTAATTGTTGCAGATCCTGTGCATTGTCTGCAATCGAGACATCTGTATCATCTGCATATCTAATGTTATTTAGTTTTCGTCCTCCAATGTCTTCTACATTTCTGAAAATATTTTCACTGTATAGGGAAAAAAGATCTGGAGACATTACACATCCCTGCCTAACACCTCTCTTAATAGGTTGATATTGTCCCACTTCATTATCAATCCTTATGGCAGCTTGTTGTTTCCAATATATGTTTTTTTATAATTCTAATGTCTTTCCCATCAATTTATAGATCTGCAAGCATATCCACCATGTTGACATGTCTAACTGTACCAAAATCCTTTGTGTAATCAATAAAGCAAAGATATATATATATATATATATATAAGTGACTCATAAGTAGCTTAAATTATCTTCATGGTGTAGTATTTTCCTATGCAATACTAGCTGAGAGTGCTGTGTTTTATTTGAGAACGAAACACTGTGCATGTTATTTTCTCCCCTCTGATCTTGACTAGCCATGTTTTCAAACATTCCTCTAATAAAGCTTGATGCATCCTACTGTTGGTATTAATAATATATTATTCAGAAGTCCTTATGACTAGGTCGTCTGTATGGGGGTGTGAACTGTGGTTGGAAAATGTTCCTTTAATGTCATTTAGATTACCAGAATTAATGTTGGTTACAGAACGTCTTCTTCAGTGACCCCGTGATCCAACACAATCTTCTTTCTGGTTTGTCCTTGTACGTGTGTCCTGGCCGCTGTTTTCTGATGGTAGTTGCAATTCATCTGTACATTTTCCCACACACATACAGTTCCTGCCTCGATCCATGTTTGTCACAATTTATTTCTAAATCTATCTGGACCGCTAGTGTGTGCCTTTTCTCTTGAAAAAACATCCTATGTTTCCTGAGCTGCGTAGGTTATCTGCTTTCGTTGCTCTGTACTTTAGCAATCGTACTTGGTGTGTAGTTGCGTGATATTTTCCTTGCTATTTTGAGAAAGGGCAACATCATCTAGTATGCCACCATACTGAACGTGTGTGGCTTGTTAAACTCAGGTAGTTACTCTGTATTGATGTAAGCAACTGCTCGTTCAGCTAGAAAGTGATAATACTGAATTCATCACAGAAGTGCTTGTTGACTTTTGTCCTCCATAGATCAGGAAGTGCTTATTGAACCATATACATGTAAGTATTTCAAATTTATTTCTCAACAACCTCACTTGTTGTTGAGCACAAACATGGTATAATCTTTAACTTTTTATTTTGTCGTGCCATAAATTCACTTAATTGAATTCAGTTAGGGATGACATGTAACTTCTCTTTGTAATATGGTTCTCTCATTTGGAATGAAGTGTGTACATTGATATATCTCCTGTCTCAGAGTTCCTACTGGCCAAGAGGTAAAGTTCTTGGTGGTTCCAGCAGTATCAATGCCATGCAGTACGTGAGAGCATCCAGGCACGACTACGATCGATGGGCCCAGTACACCAGGGACGAGCGATGGAGCTATCAGCACGTTCTGCCTTACTTCAAGAAGTCCGAAGACATCAGGATTCCGGAGCTTCAGAATTCATGTAATATATTGTCATTAACTATGTTAGCTTAAAATATAATGTAGGCACCATATCTTTCACCAAATGAATTTCTGTTGTTGTTGTATAAGTCATAACTGCTGATGTGGGTCATTTGTTTTTGTTTTTTTACACCCCAGCTGTTACACTTTTATTAGCCTATGCAGATAAACGGTTACAAAGAATAATGAGAAAAGAAAAAAAAAGAAAAATATATATATATATATCACTATTTGCGATTTCTAACTGCAGTGGGATTTTAATATAAACAACTTTTACACGAGAAAATCTGTTGCTGGCTATTCCCCGACAAAGCCAGGTATTCATTCTCACTACCTGAGACATCATGTGGACATGTGATATCATTAGATACCAATGCATTGGCTTCTGTAAAACTTCCCAGATAATGCTAGGATTTGATCCCGGTACCTTCTAAGCCTGATCTGTAATCTCCCAGCGACTCCTTTCTCCCGCGTGAGTTAATATATCCCTTTCACAATATCGTTACTAACGTCATCATAGGCAACACTGTAAATAGTTCATTCCAGTCTTCATATATTCATTCGTCTGCAGCCTACCACGGTCACGGCGGGCAATTCACTATCAGCCACGGAAAGACAATTCCATTAAGTGGTAAACTCATCGAAGCCGGCCAGGCTGCTGGGTTTCCCTACAACGAAGACTACAATGGAAGAACGATGGAAGGTTAGATTACATGTTGTAGTGGCAAATTTGTGTTGAAATAATAGCACAGCTGTGGTTGCATAGCGAACATGTTGTAATTGATAACTAAACATGTAATCCTGAAATTCTCTTTCTCTCACACCTCAGACCCTATATGTATATCAACACTAAACTGTCTCATGTTGTCATATTTTCCAGGAATCAGCCATTCACAAATGAACATTCTAAAAGGTGAACGTATGAGCACTGGCCGAGCATTCATCCACCCAGTTCTCCACAGACCTAACTTGGATGTGGCAGTGAGAGCACACGTGACCAAGGTACGGTTTTAATTAGACGGTACAGTAGTACTGAGAGTATACCTATTATGAAATGTGTGATGTACTGGGTATACTAATTATAGTTGGAGTGATCAGTACACCCATAAATGAATTACTCTGGAGACTAGGGACAATTATATACCTAAGGGACATGGGGCACGTGTATGCTTTGAGAGAACGCCGAACATGAGGAATTGTTGGTTAAGCATTAGCGATAATTCGAGCAGCTTCCCTAACAGATGATATATATTTAATTGCCCTACTCTGATTCCATCTTTACTGAGCCAGTGTTCACATTTGTTAAGCATTCCAGCTATGCGTTGTCATAAATTTTAAAAATACAATACAATAACAAAGTACGTCACTCATTACAAACACACCTTAAAGTGTTAAACTTGTCCCTCCGTTAGGGCAAAATGTGTGTTTTGTTTTGGTTTGTATTGTTCCGACAGTGGAATGCCTCAATAATTTCAAGATTTGAACGAATTTACGTTACCAGCCAGAAGGAAAGATGCCAAATCTGTCTAGAACAAGGACATTCTCCAGTACACGGTGTTGCAGCAGATACTTGTACACAGAAATAACAAGCAGTCTTGGCGTACGGGTTTGTTTAGCCCCAGGTGAACACAGGATGCGAGGCAAGTAACGTCCTCCAGCTGTCCCAGCGAACTTTCAACATTTCATTCTTTTAGCAGCATTCCTGTTTCCAGATCATTGTCATCGTGTGTTCCTACTAGTGCTCAGTCATTGACTACGCTTATGTCAACATTATCAGAAGAACTAATGTCATCATTACCTGGCTTGTCACAAAGGAACATGGCAAGAAAACGAACAAATGGAGACGTGTCTTGGTGAACATCAGTGCTTCTATCGCTAACGGGGCCTTGGCATCCGTTAGATAGCATGGGAAATCCATTCAGTTGACTTTCACGTGGGAGATGAAGACGCAGCACAGAAAGCAACTAGCCTTCAAGTCATATCCATTGAGTTTGCCACAACTCTACAACAGGATCTGCTGTGGGATTGCCACTGTCATATTGTGTCAATACTACAGGGTTGAATGTGTGAAGTTCAGTGAAAGTTCTGTTTCAAGAGTGACACGCCAATATTGTAAAACTGGATGGTTTTGGATAAAGATGTATGTTTCAATGTCATTGTTATAAATGGCATCTGTGACCTTGATGATGGAAGCTGCTCTTCTGGGTCCATGTGAGACGTGTTAGTTTGGTCCTGAGGGTCAGTTTGTGAATGAGGCTATCACATAATGATGCCACTGGCCATGATGATTTACAGAATATATGTTTTACACTGAGGTTGTCACATCCACACAGGATAACATGAAACACGTCAGTCCGATTGTGCGTTTCATAGTAGCAAAGGATACCTCTGGGAACATATGTATAAACACAAATGTAATCCTTGTGGCATCATACATGGACAAGTTCAACATTGAGGGAGCTATGCCAGCTGACATGTGTTCTGTGATTGTTGTTGGAGGTAGATATGAAGCCTTAAAGCAGCATTCAGTGCTGATATCAGATTACTACTCAATGTGTTGTCGCCTCCCAATGGCTGTGGTTGGATTCGCAGGGAGTGATGACATATTATGCAGCCATACGTGGCCAAATTTCCATAATGGCGGGTGGAGGCTGCCATTTACTGCTCCATATTTGCTGCACAGAGTGGGCATATACAACTTTGAATTTGAAATGCAACGCTTGGGTGGTATACTATGGACAGACAGAAAAACCAATGACCAAGTACTCATTCATTCATTCATTCATTCATTCATTCATTCATTCATTCATTCATTCATTCATTCATTCATTCATTCATTCATTCATTCATCCATTCATTCAGTAGCATGTCCTTTGCAGAACCTTGCTCCCATAACAACCTTCCGGAAAACCTCTCGGTCATAAGCAAGATGTCCCGCGTCCGATACACCCATCTGGAGATCATCCGCCACATCCTGCACCCATCTTCTCTTTGGCCTTCCTCTTCCTCTCTTCCCAGGCACATACCCCTCCATTATGGCTCTCTTCAAATTTTCGTGATCTTTCAGGTGACTACTAGAAACAAATGAAAATCGTAAATTGATTTGAGAAATTAGACGTAGACAGTCAAAATTGTTTGGACATGTTATGGGAAGAAATAAATTGGAGAACTTGGTGACAAATAGCAAGATCGAAGGGAAGAGAACAAGGGGAAGACAGAGAAGTAAATACCTGGATGGCTTGACCACGTGGCATAGCTGAGACAAGATCCACGACTTTGGTAGTAGTGTGAGATGGCGAATCATGACGGCCCACGCTTACCGGTATGACACAGGTTGGATGGATTGATGGCTTGTTTGGGTTTAGACTAACTACCTTCTGATGATACACTTCTGGATTTGTAGACGGACCCAAAGAAATGCCCGAAAGTCGATTATATTCCCCTGATGTCAGACTGTGAGTTGAATAGTCTGCTAGTTTTAACTCATAGGTGGTATGATCGCATACTCTACGTGTGTGAGGTGCAAGCTTACAGCCATGGAAGAGCTGGTGCAGTTGTTACTAAGACTGCAGACAACAAAGGTGTAGAAGTAGATGCGTCAGCTGGTGACTCACAGTCACAGGGAACTTCCAGGAGACTATTTCTTACCTCGTCTCAGGGGACAAACTTCTGCTGCTCAGGAGATCACTACAGTGTGGTGGTGTAAACTGTAGGGAACGCAGCAATTGTGGAGATGGCTTTTTGCCAACGTGAGAAAGAATGGACAGTTAGTTGCTCAACATGTCCAAATATGATGGGAAACCGTTTGCAGTGGTTATTGGCAGAGAAGCGATAACAAAGATATCATCTGGGCATTCTCCATGACTAACACAGGGTGGTGCAGTGTTTTTGACCGTGTATTGTATTGTGAACTATTTGATGTTTGATAGATATTGTGCGTTAATTGTTTATTGTTCACAGTGTACATGTATCTAATGTATTTGCCAGAAGGATTGAAGTGCTTGAATCTCTTGTCCCTGGGTAGAGGGGGCCCATGAATTTTTATAGCGGTCCATCTAGAAGATGGAAAACTCTGATTATAAACCCCCAAGTTTAAGGTGGATCGACGTGTCGAAGACTGAATGGCCACGGGTGAGCTGGTAGTGAACGTGAAACGTCTGGTGTGCGGGCCGGGCGGTGCCAGGCGTATGAATTCCAGGGGGACATCCCCTGCCCCGTCCATAGTAGGCAGGCATAACTAGAGTGATCCGTTAGTGCCTGCCTTTAAATCACACCAACTATGGAAAATAAAAAGAATTATTGCTGAAGAAACGGAGTTCGTGTGCTCGATACATTTGACAACAGCCATCGGGGAGAAAATAAGGCGGAAGAGAAGAGGTAGAAGAGAGGGGGAAGGAAAAAGGAGAAGAGCGCTGGAGTCAGAAGGGTAGGAGGAAAACGGATCGTTTGGGACTAAAGAATTTAGGGTATGGGTATTAGAATAGGCGTTGTGCAAAGCAACGAGGGCCAATTTTAGAGAGAGAATTTAAAAAAAAACTGGTCTCCGATTTTGATGTTCTGATGTTACAAGAACTGAAGACAAACTCTTTTAAGTGCCCTGGCTATACATGTTACATAAACCCAACCAGGCAGGGAAGGCATGGGCATGCTCTGGTGGCCAAGGATGGCTTACATAATCCTATACTGGATACTATGCTCTTGGGCGCATTTGACAACAGAGACGAACTAAACCAGAGGTTCACAAACCACGGCTCGCGGGCCACTTGTGGCCCGCTAGCTGTAAGAAAGGGGCACGCGAGGCCTCATTATATAAAATAATATATGTTAATAATTTCAAAAATGCACTCAGAGTGCCCCGTCAACGTTTGGCAACTAAACGTTATGACGATCCCATATTCCAGCCTTGTCGACCAATCAGAGTGCGCAAGGCTCAATGTTTTTGTCTGTTACAACTGTTTAGCAGAGTCGGTAGTATTGTGTTGAAATCAGATTTTTTCAAACAAATATTTACCGTTAAAGCCTATAAACATGAGTGTGGAAAATCTAAAATCAATTAATGGTAAAAAGCGAAAATGTGAAGACGCTGCTTGTCGTGAATTCAATGAAGATTGGATGGAGAAATATATGTTTATGCCTAGCCGTAGTGGTAAACCATTTTGTTGAATCATAACTCTGCAAAACACCTTTGGCAAAGTCCTCAAAAAGATAGTAGCTCGCAGGCTCCAGCGACATTTGGAAAGTGGTAATCTGCTTCCCAAAGGGCTCGGGAGTTACCGGTCTGGGAAGGACACCTAAGCCAATGCGGCTACGTTTGCATTTGATGTCTATGGTTGATTTCAGGATAAAAAAGAGACAGTTTCGGTAGCTCTTGACCTGGAGGATGCGTATAACAGGGTTAGGTATGATCGGTTGATTTACACGCTGTTGGTCATGGAGGTATGCCCTTGCCTTATCAGATGGGATGCGGTAGTCCTTCATGAGCGTAAGGTTGCACTGCGCATGCGTTCCTGGACTTTGGATCCTTGTACGATTATACCTGGGTTGCCACAGGGATCTGCCATGTCCCCATTGCTCTTTAATGTCTACACCAGCAAAGTCGCAGCTATTAAGACACCAGGTGTTGGTAGAATATTGACGATTGCAGATGATGTGCTGGTGTACAGACAGGGCAGAGATAGGGAAAGTTTGGCTGCATATTTACAGGTGGCAGTAAACAGGGTTGACAGAGTGGTGCTGGGACGCAGGGGCCGTTATAAACCAAAACGGGGTATCGGCTGTGTGGTACTCCCTGGATAACCGGATTGTGAAGGCAGATGGCCAATCACGACGTCGAATCAATAAGTAAGTCACACAGTTCTGTGGGATGGCAGGTAAATGTAGTTGATGTTTTTACAGGCGTCATTAGGTGACAGGAACATCGAACTTTATATTCCCGTTTGTCAGGTGGCGCTATGTGTCTCGTGCGCATGCGCAGCGCATAAAGAAAATGACGACTGTACTTACGGAGTGTACAACCAAAAAGCAACGTGCTGTTCTGCGATTTGTGTGGGCAAAAGGACTGCCTGCAAAGGACATTCATAAAGAAATGCTTTCTGTTTATGCAGACAAATGTTTGTCCCGTAAAGCGGTGCATAGCTGGGAAGAAAAATTTTTGCGAGGACGCTCTAAAATTGTTGATGACATCCGATCTGGTCGTCCTGTTGAGATTGCAACAGAAGCATCCTTGCAGCGGGTGGAGGAAATGATTAGAGGTGGCAGGCGAGTAGCGATAGACTCTCTAACGTCTGCAATAGGGTGCTCACATGGTCCACTGAAAACACACCTTGGCGGGATACATTTCGCGAATGACGCCGAAGTTGAATGTGAAGTGAAAACGTGGTTTAAAAAACAGACCACGCAGTTCTATGCAGCTGGTTTGGGAGGACTGATAAAACGATGGGATAAGTGCATCAATGTTAGTGGAAATTTTGTTGAGAAATAAAAGGACAATGTATGTATAAAAATAAACTGGTTTCAAGTTGTTATATTTAGTTATTTGTCTACAGGCAGCAACAACAATGAAAAGGTTAAGAAAAGGCGTCTGGGAGAACAGGAAGCTTTCTGCCAAAACAAAAGTCCTTGCCCATCAAGCCTGTGCCCTTAGTACTCTTCTTTATGGCAGTGAAACCTGGACAACTTACTCACAACAAGAGAAACATTTAAACAGCTTTCATATGCGGTGTCTGCGAAGAATTCTTGGTATTAAGTGGCAAGACAAAATCACAAATACTGAAGTATTGGAAAGATCAGGTTGTGTGACGGTTTATTCCATGCTCAGTCTTCGTAGACTTAGATGGATAGGACATCTTAGGGGGATGGATGATGATAGAATACCAAAGGACATCTTTTTTGGTGAATTACAGATGGGTAAGAGATCTCAGGGTCGGGCTCTACTACGATACAAAGATGTGTGTAAGCGGGACATGAATGATACAGGCATTGATAATGCACATTGGGAGCAAGTCGCCGCTGAACGTGTTGCATGGAGGGCAACTATCAGAAATGGAATAAAGACAAAGGAGAAAATTATTGCAGATAAGTCACACACCGAGCGTGTGAGACGAAAGATGGTGCATGATGGTGGAAATGACTACGTGTTCATATGCACCCACTGTGAACGGACATTTACAGCGCAAATTGGCCTTATCAGTCACATTTGCTACCGCCATAAGTAAACGTTATTATGCCTTTTTAAAGCACAAACTATCGTCTGTCAAGACGGCAAGGTGCCAATGATGATGATTTATTTGTCTACAGCCATTTGTGACTCACCTGTTGACTTCCCTCGTATTATATTGAATGGATGTCTCCTTAGTAGAGAGAGTAAATTGAAGTACTTGGGTATCACCTTCGACAGGTGTATGTCTTTTAAAGATCATGTGGAGGCTTTGGTGGTGGAGGTTGGTATGGGACTTAATGCTGTGAGGGCTATGGCAGCAACTGGTGTAGAGTGGTGGTTGCTTTACATGCCCTTTCAGCAGTTAATAATTTTAAGTCATTGAGTATGGTTAGGGGCTCCTCACAGCATCAAAGAGCCAGACTGAAAGGTTGGAGCCCATACAAAATGCGGCCATGCAGGTGATTCTGGGATGCACAATGGACACACCAATTATATGCATGAGGCATATCCTGGCGCTACCAACAACAGCGGATAGGCATAGGGTCCTTCGGGCTAAATGATACCTCAGAGTTGCTGCAGATAAGGATCACCTTCTGCACGAAGCCATGGATACGGTCAAGGGTCATAGACTAAGACGAGGCAGATCCTGGATGGCACAGGCAGAAATATCTATACGTCAGGTGTGTGCTCTAGATACCATAAATCGTGTTTCATTTCGAAGGCTAATGGACGATTCTTGGAGAAGGAGAGTATGACATATGAGGCTAAGACATCAAGCATGAGAATGGAGGTGGAAGCAGTCACAGCGGCATTCCGTTGGTTAGAGGAGACCACTGCAACACACATTGTTTTCATCACGGACTCATGGAGTATGCTTAGTAAAGTGGAGAAAGTAATATTTCTTGTGGAATGGTTCACCTCGGTTCAGAGGTCACAGATTGTGAGAATTGTATGGATTTATTTGCACTGGCCTTGCGGGAGTGCGGGGAAATGAACAGGCTGATAGGCTGGAAAAGAATGCACCTCTTGGTGGTCGATTACCTACGCACAATGGAGAGGTGGTCGTGCGCCTCTGGGACCAGGTGGAGAAGGTGGAGAAAAAGATTGAGAACCCATATGTGGAGATGATGACATTGCGGGGGATTGGCAGGAGTTCTGGTAGAATCTCAAAGCTGAGAGGGAAGACCAGGTGAACGTTCAATCAGATAGCGGTGGGAACGATAAGTAGTGTAACGAGGGTACGAAGCGCTTATGGGAATGTCCCGAGAGTAGTGATGTCGGTTCGTAGCTCAGCTGAACCCAACAACAGTAATAAGAAAGATTATAAAAGATACTCAACTGAAACGATCAATGAATGTAGGGCATTATACAAGTCAGTGTTTATTGTCACGTATCCACTATTACGTTAGTAGACAAAACAATACCCAAATACGCTGATAAGTGCTCCAAGAGATGTTCTTTCTCGTACCGAGATCCAGTGTAGATTTGTGCTGAATTGTTAATAAATATCATGTTGTGTTGGTCATTGATGTAGCGACATCATTGTTGCTTGACGAAGTGGCGCGGGACAAAAACGTATCAGGTGTAACAATTATGGATGACAATGAAATGGATAAAGTTGATGTCTCCCGGGTATGTAACGACTACCCACTACAGGCTCTGATTCGTGGCTAGCAGGAGGCTGAAGTGGCACATTGATGTTGCTGATAAAATTGTCCACCACCTCCAATTTTTCCTCATTGAGAAATATATGTCAATGAGGAAACTTTAGAGGGGGTGGAACATTTTGAATATCTTGGGTCATTGATTACCAGCAACAATGAAAGAAATTAAACGACGACTATCAATTGCTCTTCAAAGACTAAAACAACTGAATAAATTATGGAGTGGGAAAGACAGAACTACAAAAATTAGATTTTTAAGAGCATGCATCTTTCCCATTGCAACATACGCCTGTGAGACCTAGACTTACTAGACAAGGTGAACAGTGCATAAATGCACTTGAATATAAATGTTATAGACGAGTTCTAAGAATATCTTGGGTAAAGAAAAGAACAAATGCATCCATACTTCAAGAGCTAAATATTGAAGAAGGTTAGCTATTAAAGACGATAAAACAAAGAAAATTGAAATATTTTGGTCACCTGAAACGCCACAAAAGTTTGGAGAGAACAATAATGGAGGGCTATATGCCTGGGAAGAGAGTAAGAGGAAGGCCAAAGAGAAGATGGGTGCAAGATGTGGCGAATGATCTCCAGATGGGTGTATCGGATGTGAGACATCTTGCTTATGACCGAGAGGTTTTCCGGAAAGTGTTATGGGAGCGAGGTTCTGCAAAGGACATGCTACTGAATGAATGAATGAATGAATGAATGAATGAATGAATGAATGAATGAATGATGGTTCCTTACTGGGGAGAAGAGGGAACATGTCTTCGCAATTATCACCCTCCTGTGTGAAGGAGGGTGTATTATGGAGAGGTCGATTTGGATGTAGTGACATGTAAGGAATTGATGGGACGGTAGTATGTCGTCTGACTTAAAGGTGCAGTAGTTATGAGTGGCATACGCATTTCTGTCCTACTGGTACTTGATGTGATGGGATTATGTCGTCTGGTTTGAGTTTTTGGTGCAGTAGTTATGCGTGTCCTACGCGTTTCTGTATTGGTTATGTGTTGTGTCCGTTCTGGGTATTTGATATTTTTGGCAAGCAAGCTGGTGCCCGCCAGTCTCCCTGGCGAAGATGTTATGACTTTCTCTGTAATTCCGTATATCCTGCTGCACAAGATTCGGTAGCGGATTGTGTCGCATTGGTTAATTACAGGGGTATTGAGCCGGTCACTCAGAAAGCAATGGCAATCCACTGAGCGTAATCTTGCCAAGTGTCATAACACTCCCTGGGGTGAGGGGAACCTGCTATCACACTTTAACAACGGGATGTCTTTAGACCCGGGACATGGGTGCCCTCAGTCCACAAAACCCCTTCAGCCCTTGGATCACTATCTCCCTCATTATCAACCAAGGGACGTTACCCCTTTCAAACCTCTTTCTGAATTCATGGCACAACTCTGGTATCTAACTATGTGAACAAGATGGTGTATTATACAAAATGAATGAGGAGGATAATGCTGATTCCAAGATAGGCCTAGCGGTATCTATGCGAGACAAGACATGGTAAGGTTCGAGTAGCCTCACGGAGGAAGTGTCATCATAGTACCAGGTCCAAGTATCACGCTATGCGGTAATTTTGTTAACCTCACCAAGTATATCCTGCTCCCGCCCAGGTATAGGCCTCTCCACTTGGACAGGATGATAGGCGTATCGAACCACTAGGACTTGGGGCCTCAGGTCGATCACGTCAATGAAGTCTGAACCACACTAGCGTTAGGGCTAACTATTGTCTCTCGTGTGGCTGTGGAACTAAGACACTTCTCTGAACAGTCCGGAAGTATAGAGGGCACTGCTGGTCTAGCGAGATGGTGAGCTCTCACTCAATGATATGGAATAGAAAGAAAAAGCAGCGGCTGCAGCAGGATATAACAATATGAATTGGAAACAAATAGGTATATAAAGCTCCTGCGAGAAGAAACGTAATAAACATCAAACACGTTGCACATACCTTACAAGGAGATCCATTGTATCGCGAAATACAGGTAAAAATCCGAAATCAGAAGCACTCAATAAATATATAAAATGAATAATAAAATAAAATAAAATAAAATAAAATACACACAAACGCGTACAATACGACACAACAGGACGGCCGACGTTTCGATTCTCAGAATCTTTGTCAAGGACAGGACACCACAGATAGCTAACACAACGAAATACAGCAAACAAAGAAAAATACACTACTCCGATGCATGTGGGGCAGAAAAGGTGGCTTTGCCATCTGCAAAGGCGCTCGTTGGCTGCAGAGTTAAAAGTGCGTTGCCAGATAGGATTTAAGTAACCATAAATATGCGAAGTCTGCTATGAAAATATAGGGGTGTGGGGACAGTTAGGTATAGATATAGGGGGGGGGAGGGCATAGTAATAGATAGTGTAAATAATTGGGGAAGATGGCACAGTTATACCGTAGCGTCCACAAAAGTATTGATACCTGCTGGATGGATACATCCCAGATTGTTGAATAGCTGGCATTCAATTTTGAGTCTAACGGAGCCGTTGGAATAGCAGGGTTTTAATGCGGTGACACATACATCGTCGACTCCATTATGGTTGGAGGAATTGAAATGGTTGGGAACATGTTTGTCTGCGCCCTGATTGATGTCTCTGAGGTGTTCTCTAAAACGGTCAGCAAGACGTCTGCCAATTTGGCCCATGTATTTCATGTCACATCGTTTGCAGATGATGACATAAATCAGATTGAGGGATGTGCAAGTGAAAGAATCATTCAAGGTGAAGGTGCCTAGGGGAAATGCAATCTCTGGTGTCTGAACAACGTATGGGCATGTCAGACAGTTCTTTCTCACTCAATGGTAGTAACAGTCACAAATGTCCATGGGACCAGCGTAGATCAGCAGACTCATCCCGCGTGTATCAAAGCGCAGATACATCACTCGCTGCATCGTGGCACTGTAGAGAAAGTTCAACACAGAAAACAGTTCTTCCACAATATCATAAGCCACATGGGACCAGGCACTGGATCGTGAAGACATCATGACTAGCTGGCAGGAAGTCAGTCAGTCAGGTTCACAGCTGGGACAGTAACAACACCAAGATACTTGCCCAGGTGTAATCAAGAATAAGGCAATCTGTCGATGGCATGGTGAACAATCTGGTATAGTAGACGTGGAGTGGGCTATGGGTTACCTGGTCCCCATACTGAGATGTAGCTCTCCGGTGGTAGGTGCCTTTCGCTGTGGTAATGGGGCTCATAAGCTGCTAACACCGGCACTCGTCATAGTCCATATCACTGGACTCGTCACCAGATCTTCACTCTGCTCTCATCAAGGTAGAGCCTGTGGAGGACAACACTCAGTGAGAGCAACATGAATCAGACTTACCAAATACAATTAGATCCCGCGTACTCAGACGGGTGGGCCCTTCCCATAAGGGTCGGACTCCTTCATTGGCTGCTCGAAGAAGTCGAGGACAAACTAGGCCTAGGACCAAAGTGGCAGCTGTCCACCTGCATCCTCTTTCCCAGACGAACGTAGGGCTGGGCCAAGGTTGGTGTCTGAGAGATGGTCTTATGCTGTAAAACTGCTAGATAACATGTATGGTTAGTGAGTTAGTTGTACTCATAGGCAGAATGGCCCTGATGGAGGGCCTAGGCAGTACTTCCAACTCCTTTCCCGTGATCCGCCAGAGCTTATGTTATACCGTGCCGTGAGGACAATCCAATAGATTCAAACGAATATACAGGGTGATCCCCCTGTAGTAGAAATCCACACCCCGTTCCCCCTCCCTGGTCCCAGGTCGGGGCATTTAGAACGGTGTCCTGTTCCATATGAACAATTCTGTCGCATCGATCACTTTCCCCGTTGTCACTCTCTCAGGAAGCCACTATATATTAAGCTGGTCTTATGTCGAGAGACCTTAATTAAAAGACAGATGTTAGGAAAGCCCAGAAGAAAGCCAGTGGTCGCCCCACTACGTGACACGATGTTCGACTCCCGGTACGACCTTGAAACGACCTCTGAGGTTTCGGCCGACCGGTGCACTCGATTTGTCTTACCCGCCGGAGCTCATCGAAATATTACTTGCTATACACGATGCGACTCCTTAATCTACTTCCGGTAGCGCTTCGGGTAACGGTTCGGACACGCCGGTCATGCCGACGCTCGCGGTTATGAAGTTGGCCATGTTTGAACTCAAATTACAGGTCTCGTTTCCCTGACCCAATTTGTCCGATCAACAGTGTAAATAAGCCGCGCGCTGCTAACCTAATAAATATCTTGGCAGTACAAAGCTGGTAAACACGCGTTTGCAACAGGCTTAAATTACAGGCGTAAAACACTAGCCTACAAATGTTCACACCTGACTTAGTTCCTCGCGAGAGTCAGTACAGGCGTCCTCACAATCTCACATTACGAATCACCGACACCGCACTACTTAAGGAAAAGGTTGTACACATACCTTCAAACAAACAGCACGACTGTGAATATGGGAGCCATTGTCAATGCAACTGGACAAGATGTATAAGTTCTTTAAAACTCATCAAGACACGTGTCGTCCCGCTCTCCATCACTTAGCACTGGGCCAAAATGTCGACTGCATGCCAGCTACATTCGTTCACAACTGAACTCTTTGTGTGCTGGACGTTCCACTGCGGCTGCATGCGCATGCGCCCTCCGTATTGGCAAAAACTAAGTTTCCGACACCCGGTTTGTGGATTTTTCTTCCAGGGAGAGCAATCGCTATGGTCGAGTTGTGTCATTTCACTGGTTCTTTCCCCTTGACCATTAAATTTTCACCCGGCCGAAAATGGTCACAAGGCGAACCGACTGAGTTTTGAGACACAAATAGATTAACAACAGCGGTAACATGCTAGTGTTGACAGCGATGTCTGTGTTAATAGGATATGCGGGAGGGGGGGGGTGTGTACCCAATGTACACATAAGTATTTGATCTTTGTAAAAACGTTTATCGGTTCGCCAGCCTGTGAAGTGATGAATTATGATTTGGGTTAAGAACGGTGTGATGTAAGACATTCGAGAGTGCTAGAAGTTGAGATACTGTGATCTGCTGGTTGTTCACGGTATCGTTAATACCTACCATTGTATATGCTTGCCGCCTGTCTCCCATTATGATTCACATCCAACCTTCTAATGTTGTCTGTTAGCCAGTCAATATCAGCTCCATACAGTGGTATTATGGAAACAATGTCTTTGTCTGAAATGGCCACGCGGTCGCTATATAGACCTTTTGTTAGAGTCGCCGATTATTATGTGTGTACAGCCGGGTTGTGCTGTCGCTATGTGTTGATTGTCAGTACACATTGCCCGTTGCTTCTTCCATTGATGATTGTCAGCAGTCTGTATCTCCATGTTGATCTCCTGCTGTTTCCTGGAGGCGTATGTTGTCTGTTGGCAGTGTGCTATAGCACTGCACGTTTTCTGGCGAATGTTCCTGTAGCACTTCGAACGTTTACTTTATTTTGACATCAATGAAATAGATTGCTTAAAGTTTTTTTTTATCTTCTTCTGTGAGTTGGTGGTTTTTCATATTTTGTTTAGTTATTTGTTTTGGATGAGGCTGAGTTTCCAGATACCCAGAAGGTGAAAAAATTGCGTGGTAATTATACGCTTGTTCTCTTGGGTCAGTGGTGGACGCATACTGTAAAGTTTGGATTGTTTTTCTCGGCAGCAAATTTTCCTCTCCCAGGAGCGTGACTTCTGCGTTGAGAACATTGTAGTCAGTGTTGGTCTTGCTGTTCGCTTCGATGTTAGCTAAAACAGTAAAACTGAGCTCTTTTAAGTATTGTTATATTACTTCAATGCGCCATGACAATTGCACGAATGTCCGTTGGTAGTTGGGGTTATATCTAAGGGTGGTAATTCCTCAGTCACCTTAACATTGGGTTCTATGTTTTTTGAGGCACTCCATTGAGTATTCAATGGTCAAGAGCAGTGGTAGGTTAGCTCGTCTCGTATTTATATTGTTGTCCTGTACACATTGTTTGCTGGTGTGATATCTATAGCTGCAGCTGTTGGCTGCGTAGATTCGCTTGTCTCACTAGAGATAAGCATGCTTGTAACATCTTGTTTTCAAGCTCAATAAAGTCTAATTTTAACCAATAATTAATAGTTTTGACTGCCCTTGCTCCAACAGCTTATTTTTGGTTTGGTATACGTGGAGTGTAAGCAGTGGCGTTGTAATAAGGTTTTATATGTGCGTCTCATACCTGCCTTACCTGGGTTCGATGAATTGAGGCTTGTAATATTTTAAGCAAGCAAATTTGAAAAGCCTCGTAGTAAATTGTATTGTTGAAGGTTACAGTAAAACATTTGCCTGAGTTGGTGTGTTTAATTACTAGGGCAGTAGGATTCACACACCTGTTTAGCTTGTTCCTTACCGCCTCTCCATGTTGTTCATTTGGTAATTTTTACTGACCAGATATGGTAAACAGGCCCTCGTCTTCTCACTAGAATGAGGTTGAGTTACTTTATAAGGATTACACTAATTTTCTTCCCCATATTTCAGATCATCATCAAGAACAAACGAGCTGACGGTGTTGTAGTGATCAAAGATGGCAGAAAACATGTCGTCATGGCCAAGAAAGAGATTATTCTGTCAGCTGGAGCTATTGGTTCCCCACAAATACTTATGTTATCTGGTGTGGGACCCAGGAAACATCTGGACAGTTTGTCGGTATTACATGTACACGTCTTAAATACCAGAAACTTCTCACAACTTGTCTCCTCTTTAACATCTAAAGAAACAGCCGCATACTTATAATGTTTAGATTTTTTTTTAAACTGTGAGGTCAGTATGGCAAAATGGATAAAAGCGCTAGTTCTTAAATATCCGATGTGCTGATGCCAAGGTAACGGGCTCTGCCCTACACCGGTCAGTTGGTCTAAAATGTTGATTTATCGTCCTTGACTTAGGGACGTAAATTACAAGTACTTCTCAAATCGGAATGGTTCGCCTGATAGCAAGGGACATTGGTAATAGGGAAAGCTAATCCACGGGCAAAAATAAGTCTAGTGCATTAGAAGCGCGTGCATTGATCACGCTTGAGTTCCAAGTGCGCGAATGCCAAAAGAAATTTAATAAACTATTTGTAACTGTCTTTAGGTCATCGATCGTATTAACTATCTTCACCATTTAGGTATTAGTTATACAACCAAAATCCTGCAGCTATGACACATTAACAATGTAACACTTAAGTTGTCAATAATAAAACCAATCGCAGTGAAAATAGCAATAGTAACTGACTTGACAGTCAAGTGAAGTTTAAGACATCTGACAGAAGGGGTTACAGATATACAATGTTAATTTTGCAGGATTGTGCAAGCAGCAGAGATGGTGTTTTATAGAATTATGGGTACTTTTGCCCCAAACAAACTTTGCCAGCTATATTTAGAGTCTCCAGCTATATTTAGCGCCGACGGTGATCTCCTCTGTGTTCGGGTGGAGTGCGTGTCAGTGCGTTTCAATTGCCCCACACCACAGTGTTGTTTCTTTGGGCTGTGGCAACCGTTTCTGTCTCCCTTCGATCCTCATTTGCATCGGTCGTCCTGCAATCACTTTCCGGTTAGGGTTAGGGGTTAGGGTTAGGTGGTAGGGTTAGGATTCGGGTTAGGTGTAGGGTACACACACTAACCCTAACCCTAACCCTAATCCTAATCCCTAACCCTACCCTCTAACCTTAACCCTAACCGGAAAGTGAAAGAATAGCGCACCACCGCCGCCGCATAGAATTGCGCACCGAGCTACGGCGCAACATACGGAAACCCCCTGAATGTTCGGCGCAACATAGGGAACCCCTGGATGTGACGTCATACCCTGGGATTCCCTTTTGTTTGGGGTGAAAGAAAGCAAAAGTACCGAATTTTGATATATTTTCACTATTCTCCCGGAATTTCTGAGATTTATAACACAGATACAGATGGAGCACCGTATTTGAAGATATTTTGTAAGCCCTAAATATAGAAATGTCACCAATATGCGGAACAAAGTTAGCGCGTAAAGGAAAGAAAAAAGATTAGTTAGAGGGACGTGGGCTATCGGCCGGGTATCATCGTACAGAATTGGCAGTAGAGGGCTAGTTATTTCAAGCAAGTCCCTTGATAGAGACGCAAGGACATGTAGTCCAGTAGTGAGGGTGTCCGGTTAGTTAGTTAGTTAGTTATCAGTTTGGGTATCTTCGTTGCACTCCGGACATGTCCATAGGTGCTCAGATCCTCCCCCCAGCATATGCATATATATGTCCGGTGTTCTTGGATACTTCAGGTAAGCTCTACCACATCAGTATGCAAAGGCGACCCGTGATGTGGAGATAACACGGTGTTTGTATGTATAATGGTGTAATGGTGTAATTGTGATGTTTACGCTTCATAAAGATTATCAAACCACATGCTCTTTTTGGAAGAGAAATGTTGCAAAGCGCCATACTTTTTCCATTGCTGAATCTGTCATGCTATAACCATTCTGCTAGAAATGCAATTCCTAAATGCTCTAGAATGTTATCACAACTTAAATCCATATGATAAACACTTTTTTTTCTATGCAATTGAAACGTCCACTATAAATGCACATTCTATGCATTCTTCAGAGAAAATTGTGCTAAGAGTCTATCTATTAAATAATTGGGGGCTGAGTGGCTCGAGGTATGGTGTCCGCCTCGGGTGCTGGAGGTCTCGGGTTGAAGCCCCGTGGAGGGCCGGGATTTTTTTTCACGTGGACTTCTAGTTACAAAATGCCCCCTGGACGCCCGTGTCTATTGTTGCGCACGTAAAGAATCCATTAGGAGTTGGAAATTGAAAAAGAATAGCCTAACGACGCTGCAAGGGCAAATTTTAGAGTTAAAAATCTACCCAACGTATTTCAGGATCCTCGCCGGTAGTATGGAATTTGTGGACTGAGCTGAGATTCTCCTGACTCAGGCTTGAGTTTGGAGTAGGACTGAGAACTTATGGGTTGCAACCGTGTGACGTGATGTTTATCCGTCGACTAAACTAAATTAAACTAAACTAAACTAAACTAAACTATCTATTAAAACCTTTGTGTACAGATTCACATCTTTCTGAATATATATTATGTGAATCTTCTGTTCACCTCTTTCATGAATATTCTCTGTGAATTTGCAAAGTTCTTTTCATGAGAAATATTGCTCATTGATAAAGAAAGATAGATGCACCACATACTAGAATGTTTGCCAGACGTTGCACTCACTGCCAGCATCTCTCAAATATTGCTGATGACGTGGTGATTTATTACGTTCAGGGATCTGCCAAATGCGTTCTGAAAGATGGCCATAAAGCAGTCAGTTACTGAAATGTGTGCACGGAAATTGCTTGCAACAGTGGGTAGGTTTTCAAACATCGTCTACAATCCCCTTTCTCAGAGGAGACAGGCTGAGAGAGACAATATGCCATTGTGTTCGAACCATTGCTTATGCTGGATGCATATCTATCTAAAGGGCTCTCGCATTATTTTATGAAGTTTTTTTTTTTTTGGGGTGTGTTTTTCATTTGTGAGTGTTTTATATTTAATGTTGGTTCATGATTATTACTTTCACTGCTGGAGGAGTTGTTCGAATTTACCCCCAGTAGTAAAAGGCAAATGAACTAATAATAATGACGATGATGGATGAAAATGGCACTTGTGAACTGGCACTAAGAGGAATGAAGGCCAGTATTGCATTACCGAGCTGGGATGACGAGATGTTATAATGATGATTTTGTCACAACATGTTGATGTCATCTCAACATATTGACATGGTCTCAATATGTACTTGTATCAACATGCCTTCAACTCAACATGCCTTCGTCTCAACATGCCCTTGTCTCAAAATGCATTGGTCTCAAGATGACTTCATTTCAACATGCCTTCGTCACAACATGTCTTCGTCTCAATATGCATTTGTCTCAACAACAGGACTTTGTCTCACCATGATGCCATTGTCTTAACCTGCCTTAATCACAACCGAATAAATTCTTTGTCACAACAGGATAACTTGGTCTCATCATAATGACCCCATCTTGTCTTACTGTCCCTGCCTCCTCATGAGTTATCTCATCTTGACATTATAGCATCAATGGAGAATAAATGTCGATCCCTAAGTAGATACTGGTCACACTCCATCAGATGTTTGAATACATTCCATCTAGGAAGAGCGTTTAGTGATCTCACCATTAAGTGGAACCACTCCCCTTCCTCCTCCAATTTTCTTTTTTCCCCCTTTTCATGTCTTATTTTATGATGACATGTGATTTTATCAAATGTAGAAGTGTTTGGTATTTTGTTTGCACTGTAGGTGGGTGGTATGTTTTTGGCATATCAATATGAGCTGTGATTCATTCAATAATGGTAATGCAGAAGTACTGAATTGGAGGTTATAGAGAGGTTCTGACCTATTCCCATGATCTAATGCAGTGCTTCCAAAATTTTTCACTTTCGCTGAACGGCATACAATTTTCCTTTTGCACCAGGACCGGTGCCGTTTAAAAGATTTGTCTCCTTGTAATCTGGGATTTCATATGACCTCAATATACATTTTAATATAAATATAAGATTTAACGTAAGTGTGGGTGTTGTCCCGGTGCACTTTATACTGATCCATAATATTATTGGATGAGGGTAAGTTGTTAGGTAGGTAGGTAAGTAGTGTAGGTAGTAGTTAAGTAAGTTGTTTATAATTAGTCATACACAACTCTGTCTTAGATGCTTAGAGATCCAATGTCGGCGGATAAACTCACACTGGCCGATTTAATTTTATACAAGGGGAAGTCTTCTCTTTGGTAAGTGGTAAACTTTCTGGGTCTTCACGCCTTCAAAAGGAACCTATATTTTAAAAATTCGTGTTGGAGACTTGCTTTATCTATAGTTGTCCTCACGTGGGGGTAATCGAGCCATTTCCAGGCTTCCTGGTGAAGATGAAAGAGGAGATAACCCATCCTAAACGGGATACCCTTGGTTATGTCCTTGTCTAAAAATTATACACCTCACAAGAATGATGATAATACCCAGAAGCATACAAAGTGTAATAAGGATATTTTGAAATAAGGTAATTGGTTACTCGTATCAGGAGAACACAGTCCACATTCTATGGACACGTCATGAGATGGAGAAATATGGCGTACGTCGTGATAGCAGATTATACTCGCTATACATCAAAGTATCACTGATTTACTCACTGCACATCAAACTATTTAGTACATACGGCAATAGCTACACAAACGAGACGCCAACGATGCACATCAGTACACGGGGGAGATTTTCAACTCTTCTGGGGCATTATTTCAATACATCACGATCATCGTGAGATCCGTAAGACTGAAAATGTATTGAATGTTCCTCCACAGTTTGCTACTTTCAACATCTCTGTTCAGCTCAACATAATTCTAAACTCCTGGAGTAATTTTTTCATTAAAAAAGCCCTCTTTTTCAGCGTAAAATTATCGTCTCTGTCTTCCACAACATTTTATTTCCCGTTAAAATTTGCAACTGTGGAATATTCCGGAAGCTAGAGAATTACGAAATGTTCGGAAACTTTAATCCGGGAAGTCGTACTTCTCTTGGAAGCTTTCTGTCACTTGTCCGTCATCGACCGCTGATAGCTGACCTAACTTGTTAGTATCCCAGTCAGTCACCCACTATAAAACTTGTTAGTATCCCAGTCAGTCACCTCCTATAAAACTTGTTAGTATCCCAGTCAGTCACCCCCTATAAAACTTGTTAGTATCCCAGTCAGTCACCTCCTATAAAACTTGTTAGTATCCCAGTCAGTCACCCCCTATAAAACTTGTTAGTATCCCAGTCAGTCACCTCCTATAAAACTTGTTAGTATCCCAGTCAGTTACCCCCTATAAAACTTGTTAGTATCCCAGTCAGTTACCCCCTATAAAACTTGTTAGTATCCCAGTCAGTCACCTCCTATAAAACTTGTTAGTATCCCAGTCAGTCACATCCTATAAAACTTGTTAGTATCCCAGTCAGTCACCTCCTATAAAACTTGTTAGTATCCCAGTCAGTTACCCCCTATAAAACTTGTTAGTATCCCAGTCAGTCACCTCCTATAAAACTTGTTAGTATCCCAGTCAGTCACCTCCTATAAAACTTGTTAGTATCCCAGTCAGTCACCTCCTATAAAACTTGTTAGTATCCCAGTCAGTTACCCCCTATAACTGACTTGTGTAATATTTTCTTCCAACATTATCTGTCTCAGTGAAATATCCCGATCATCATCAGAATAAGACTTAGTCATAAATTATACTTTAAATTCGTTCATATAAAGATTGACGGTTAGATATGAATGAATACACTAATTACACATATCCAATCCACTTTTATAAAGATCCCTTTGGTGGCAGATCTGCCAGTTGGACAAAATCTTCAGGACCACCTGTTTTTAGATGTTGGTGTCAGAATAACAGAGCCATTAACTACTCCCTGGTCAAAGCTCGTGACCTGGCGGACAAATCTGCAGTACAAGCTGTTTGGCACAGGTATGGAAAATATAGTTAGTACAGCAACCAATATATTTTCAATGTTGGCCAAATAATGTTATTAGTAAATATGTGGACAACTACATTTTTTAATGTTGCATATCCCTTGCAGGACGTTGCAGTCAACACCAGCATTTTTCAGTTGCTGTTGATGTATTAGGCAAATTTTACGTTCAGTAGTTTGCCATTGCTTTCTGAACGACCGGCTCCCATACACAACGCGACTTGGTCTGCTGCACAAATCGTGGCGCGGATGCGTTTCAAACGCCTGGTAAGCGGCTTACGAACCGCGTTCTTTGGCCACGGAGAACGGCGAACAACTACTATAAGATTTAATATGGTTTGGATAAATAAAAAAAACAAAGGAGCTAGATGCTTTGCTTATAGGCTCCGAAAACATAAAGGAGACATGATCATTGTATTGTATTATGTTGTGTTGGCTGCACCCAAAATGTTTAATAACCGGGTCGTAAAATCTATTTTGTTTTAAGTAGAGTCCCCAATAATGTATTGATTAATTTGCTTGTTTTCTTGACTCCATTATAGGTCCCCTGAGTTCACCTTATAGTGCGGAAGTTCTGGCGTTTAAAAGCACAACCAAGGAATCCAGAGAAAAAGACTGGCCCGACTTGGAGATACACTTTGTTGAAATTATGCCCAGTGAAAGCATCATGAATCTTTTCGGCTACTCAGAAGAGGTCAGTAGTGTAAAGATGCTGGTATTGAACATCGTCATCGTCCTTCAGATTTAATAGCAAATAAGCCTCTTCTGTTAATATGTCCCATAAATTGCAAATGTGGTGTCCTTACGGTTCCAATAAGTGATCTTGTAACACTTGGAGCTCTGAATATCACGAAGATTGTTTTCTTCTCAAAATACCACATCTCTAATGCCACTATTTTCTTTATCATAGAGATAGAAGGAAAATACAAAGCGAAATAGGGGAAGAACAATGTGGGTTCGTAGAAGAAAAGGTAATTGTTGTGTATTTTCTAAGTACAGTAATTGAGCGTTATATACAAGTAAACAACAAATATGCATCTTTGATTTACTCACTACACAAAGGTTTTCAATAACGTAAGACGCGTCAACTGATAAGAGAAATTAGATGTAGATAGTCAACATTTTTAGCACGTTATGAGAAGGATTAATCTAGAGAACTTGGTGACGACCGGCAAGAAATATCCTTTGCGAGCAACCGCATTTAGGAGCCATGAGAAGCAGATACCTACGTGAAATAAGGGAAATGTGCAAAGAAAATTATGACATAGTGTATTTGGATGAGACGCGGATCAATGCGCACCACACAAGTGAAAAGGAATGGCAATCAATGGATGGAAAGATAAAGCGTTATGTGACCAGTAGTAAAGGACAGCGTTTGGTCATAGCCTATGCTGGTAGTACTCATAATGGCTTACTACAGAATGCTGGGCTCGTGTTCGTATCAAAGCATACAGACAATAGGGATTATCATAATGAGATGAATGGTAATGTATTTAGAGATTGGCTCGAGAATACAGTACTTCCATCCCTTGATAGACCGTATTGTCTAATCATGGACAATGCATCATATCACAATGTTGTTACCCAAGAAGACAAAATACCTACGGCAACGAGCACAAAGGAAGCAATAAAGATATGGCTCCGAAGGGAAAATATACCATTTCCAGAAACATATTTCAAGCTACAGTTGTTGTCCCTTGTAAAACAGGCGCAAGAAAGTAAGAAATATCAAATCGACAATTTGATAGAAGAGCATGGCCATAGGTGCTTGAGACTTCCGCCGTATCATTCTCATTTAAACCCTATAGACCTTGTGTGGGCTAAAATTAAAGGACAGGTAGCAGCTGCCAATACTACATTCAAATTGTCTGATGTCAAGATACTAACCCAGTCCGCGCTATTAAAAAACGTGAAGACCATGTGTTGAAAGAGGAAGAGGACTATTGGAGAAAGGATGGATTGAATTTTATGCAACCGAGAGCAATCATCAACCTACTGGAATCGTCCGACACAGATTAAGGTCTGAGCAGATCGCAGACCTTAATCTACGTACACACTTACTGGGATATTTTTCTCCAACTATTCAGACGAATTGCAGGCCCTAAACATTACAGCATCAGCATAATGTCAATAGTTTGTATTCCACAGTGACGAATTTTCAATTCCGCAAACCCTCAGCGTTGACAAACAACTGTATTGGAAAAAAAAAAAACACACACACACACACACACTAAACGCATTGATTACCAACAGAAGAGTAATATTGCGGTGGAAACTGACATATTGTGGCATAACAAGAAACGTGAGAGCAAACACGTTGTCAAATTAGGTGACAACACACGTGCATACGAATCAATCTATAAACTTCAATGAAAAGAGGACCAACATCTTGGTCGTTAAGAAGAAAGCCCACTACAGAGACACTGACAACTATTTTTATAGTGCAAAACAGGTAATCACGTTCCGTCTCTGAAAGGTAAACAGCAGAGTACACAATCTTTCACGAAGGCTCAAAGCGGGTCTGTCACCCATGTGTACGTGTGAACAAACTACACAGACAGCTGAACAGATCCTTAAAAATGGAAACATGACTAAATTGCGGTGTCACTTCTGATCACTCCATACGCACATTAACGCACAGCTATTTGGAAGCTTTCACGAACTCAATATAAAAAGCTAACATGAATACTTGTGTACACATTATTAACCTGCAGCTGAAGAAACAAGAAGGAAATGAAAAATTATGTAAGAAATATATTCCTTCTACTTTCCTGTCAATTTACAAATTATTTACACCATGCCTCTGTAAATTCCCTGTATTTACTAATTTTACACATTGCACCCCTCACGGGATTCTCCTTGGTGAAGTGGTCAAGCCGTCTGACTCGGGCTCCGAAGGTTCTATGTTCGATTCCGGGCCGCGTCCTTCATTTCACGAGTGCATTTTTTCGGAGACTCCCGAGGGTTGTCGCTGGAGCTACGGAGTTCGTACTTTGTGCGACGCTTTTCGCGCTGCGGAAAGAAACTGAGCCATATGGGATAAAAACCCGGTGCAATGTATCCGACCCTGTCGACTTTTAAGCTACTTCTTTTATTGCACCCACTCAAATACGAATCCGGATACGCCTTGTGTCGTCATGTGAATTGGCGGGGCATTCATTACTGTAAAATTAAGTTTGTTAGCGAGAAATGACTAGTTTTTCAGCAAAACTTCAAAGAAATGTCGCCGCTTTCGATGATTTAAGTTGCTTTTGGACCTATCAAAAGCATATTCCTTGGGTGGGGATAAATATAAGACGGCAGGAAAAATTTCATAACGATGCAACAGACAGTTTTCAAAATAATTGATCGTTAATGACGGCATTCATTTCTGGACATACTATAACCCTAGTTATTCAATGTGTGCAACAACTGCATCTATTAAATGTTGCAGATCCTGCTCATTGTCTGCAATCAAGACTGTATCATCTGTATATCTAATATTATTGATGTTACGTTATAATGATGATTCCTTTCCTATCTTCTAAATTTCTGAAAATAGTTTTACTGTAAAGGGAAAAATAATCTGGAAACATTACACATACGTGTCTCCCACTTCTCTTAATAGACCGATATTGACCTACTTTATTGTCAATCCTTATGGCAGTGTCTTGTTTCCAATATATGTTTTCACAAGTCTAAGATCTTTCCCATCAATGTGTATATCTGCAAGCATATTTATCATGTTGATATGTCTTACATTATCGAAAGACTTTGTGTAGCCATTAAAGCAAAGATTTAGGTCTTTGTTTACTTCTATAAAGCGTTCAATTAATGCATATACAAAGCATATCTGTACCTTTGCCTTCTACAAACCCACATTGTTCTTCTCCTATTTCGGGTTGTATATTCTTCCGACTTGGTCTATTCCATATTCTTCTGAGGCATTGATTATTTCTGTTGTGATGTTGTCTGAACCAGGGGTTGTGCTAGTTTCATATGGATATCAGTTATCAGTTATCAGTTATCAGTTGGGGTATCTTCATTGCACGCCGGACAGGTCCATACGTGCTCAGATCCTCCCCCAGCATATGCATCAGCGTCCGGTGGCTAATAGTGCCAGTTCTGTGTTGGTTGACGAGGCACCTCGTTTTCACGATGTACCTCTCGCGTCTGGCCGTGCCGATTCTTACTCCCAAGTCTTTCATCCTGGACAGAGATGTGGATTCACTGACGTCAAAGTCCTCTGTTCTCGCCAAATCTTTCAGGTCGTTAATAACATCGGCACGATCCATGGGCTGGCCATCTGCAGGGGGTGCAGAACCAGCCAGTTTATCAGCTTGTTCATTTCCCTCGACTCCCGTATGTCCCGGGACGAAGATGAAGGTGACTTTACGAACAACAGACTTCCGCGGCGACTCAGTCCACTGTCTACGTACAGATCCAGCTTCGACCTTCTGAATCATGCTCATTGAATCACTTAGTACACACACGTTGGTATAATGCTGTGATTTCAGCCGTATGAAAGCCTGTGTAACTGCCATCGCCTCCATTGTCATGATGCTCGTGGTCATAGAGTGAGCACCCCTGGATTCTTGAACGATTCGGCGCGCTGAAAGGGCTGTAAATGCCCACGCACTTCTCTGCTGCTTTACAATAGATCCACCTGTATAGATGAACACTTCGGGGCTATCTGAGTGTTCATAGATGAGCGCGTTTACCTCTGCATTGACAGCGGCAGGGTTCTGCTCTCTGCATCGTCTGTCGAGTGTGATAATGCAGGAGAAAGTGCATTTAAAAGCTGGAGGCATCGGCACCCATTCCTTGCCGGGGTTGATACTGGTAAGACTGCAGACCTGTCTGACGACATCTTCCGCCCTACCCATCCATGATTTGCCCCTCTTTAGCCTGTCACCCTTTTCTCTGAATATACCGTCATGCAGAGGGTGCTGCTCATCTGCACTTATTTTTAAGTATTCACGAGCTCTCCAGATCTTGATCCTGTGTTCCATTGTCGGGAAGTCAAGGAGGTATCTCATTGCTGCACAGCTGGTGTCTCTCGTGCAGCCCAAAATGATGCGCATGGCTTTGTTTTGTACCTTTTCAAGTCTTCCAATCTGTGTAGGGCTGACAGTGAGGATCGCCAGGGCATACTCGATGCGTGAAAGTACCAGTCCTTGGAACATAAGTATTAGTACATCTTTGCTAGATATTGGCAGTCGCCATGACTCTCATTGCTGACAAACCTTTTCGAGCTTTCGTTATGACATAATCGACACGATCTCTGAAGGACAGGCTACGATCAAGCCTCACACCAAGATATGTCATTAACTGAGTTCTACTCAAAATGCTTCAATCCATTATTACTGCCGGCAGGTCTGTGTTCAGAATATGGTTGTTTAGGGAGAACCATGTAACCGATGCCTTTGCAGGGTTGACAAGGGCCACGGCATCAGCACACAATGAGGAAATTCGATCTAGTTCGCCCTGCATATCATTGGCAACCGCCTGTCTATCTCGACCCTGTCGATACACGAGAATGTCATCAGCAAATGACTACCCCTCCCGTCCTACCCCTCCCGTCCAAATGTTGTTCAGTGATCGGCACTGTATACGCGTTGAATAGTACTGGTGACAGTGGTGAACCCTGCGGCAATCCTGGACATATCGTTATCGGCTCAGAAGACCAACTCCCGTATCTTAGCACCACCTTCCTTTGGAGCAGAACTGCAGCTATTCATCGTACAAGGTGAGGGTGCACTTTCAGTCTGAGGAGGGCTTGCATCAAGTGCTCGAAGGATACTTTATTGTATGCTTCCTCTAAGTCTATGGCGGCCGCACGTGTCTCTTCTCTGACCTGAAATCCTTCGTAAACATCTTGAGCAAAGACCGCCGCATTCAGACATGACTCTTTGTTACGTCTGTATCCTCCAAGTGTGGGCGGGAAACAGCCGAGCTGTTCTAAGTCACGAGCAAGTCTGTGTGCTACAATTTTCTCCAGTAGCTTGCCTGCAGTGTTATGCATCGTAATGATTCTGTAGCCACTTATCTTGGAATGGTCTTTGTTCGGTTTTGGCAGCGGCAGCAAGTAGCTGTGTAGCCATTCCTCTTTGATCTGACCCCTCTGGATACTGGTGTTGAATTCTCATGGCAGTTCTTCCATGTCATCATCTGACATCACCAGTAGGTCACCATATCGGATGCCGTCTGGGCCTGGGGCTGTGTTAGGTGATTTCTTGAGCATCGCACGTATTGTCTCAGCTGTGATTATGTATTCCTCGTCTGTCCGGACCCCCTCGCACAACTGAGAGAGTGTCGTTGTGGTCCTCTGTCTGGCGGGCTCCTCTTTCTGGTCAGTCTGTTCTATGTAGCGTGCAAGAAGAGCCTTACCTTTATCAGCATCCGACATTTTCATGTGAGGTCTGTGCCTTGAAAGTCTGGAATACCCATACGTTGTGCAGCATCGTACATGCTCTTATGGAGGGGGCCAGAATGTCGTAAGAGATCGCTCGGAGCACACCTTCCTGCAGAATTCGTCCCATTTCTCGGCCTTACAATTACAAGCTGTACTGGCGTCATTATTCTTAATGCCTGCACTTGCCTGCACAGGGCATCACTGTTCCAGGAAGACATATCGATCTCAGACACTAGTATGTTGTCGCGGACCAAAATATCCTGTCCGAGGTGTCGCCTGTTAAAGAAGCCCTGAATCCCCGCGATATTGACTGTTCCGTCGCCGAGCTGTGTTTCTTATAAGACTACAATATCGTTTCCGTAGCGTAGTTTTTCAAGAATGGGTCGCCGTTGACTGAATGATGCACAGTTCCAGTACAGTACTCGAACGTGTCCGATGCCCAATCTGTCACATTTTAATCGCCTTCTGCGTGCGCCTGCCCTCTTACCACGCTGTGTACTTGCCGGTCGTCTGGTCGTCATGTTAGGCTTAACCATCGCCACCGGGGGCCGATGATACGCCAAAAGGAGTTCGGGCGCGAGTGCACGAGCTCCGTTGCACGGTCCGAACTCCATTCCACCTCGAAAAACACACTTAATCCATAAACATTTCGGAAAAAACACGTTCCATTTTACGGGACGAAGAAATGTCCCGTCACCTTGCTCAAGGGAACTCATATGGTTAAGAGCATTCTTAACCTCCATCTTCAAAATTGATGGTCCTTCGTTATTTTGAATATCATACTGTTCTTCTCTGGTATCATCATAAAGATGTTCACGTAATCTAAGCATACATATAAAATCTTATCTTTTTCTATTATGATTTTCCCATCTTTTATTTTTAGGCAGCCCGTTGATGTACGTGTTCTTTTATTAGTAAGATCCTGAATTTTTGTGTGGATCAGTTTGGTATATGTACTGTTGTTTTGTTGTTGTTGTTGTTTTTTTTTTTTCAATGTGTATGCAATTTTTCTCAAGCCATGTTTCTTTTGCCTCCTTACATAATGTTCTGACTTTTCTGTTAATCTCTTCATATTTATCAGGATTATTTGTGCTGTATCTTCTTGTTTCCATTAGTTGTAAACTTTCTTCAGTTATCAATTCATTGCGACCCACTTTCTTTAATTGTGTGATATTTGTTTCTGCAGCCAAACTGATTGAATTCTTTAACATTTCCCATTGATCATCCACAACTTGAAATAGGATCTCTAGATCAGACAATATATCAAATATGTTCTTTACTCATATGTTGAAATTCTCTTGTATTTCCTTGTCACTTTTCAATGTACACAGACCATATTTAGTTTTTCCTGGTATATACATGACTTTCGTCAACTTTACCTTCAATGTGCCTGTAATCAAATTGTAATCACTGTAACAGTCTGCCTTGGGAACTATTTTTGCGATTGTTAAAGCATTTCGAAGCCTTTTGCAAATCAAGATGTAATCAATCTGGTTTATGATTCTGCTGTCAGGACTCCTCAATGTCCATAAACGTCTGGGATGTTGCTTACACCAGGTGCTTCCGAGAATATTGCATATGAGTAGTATACACATATTATATATGTCAGAAAGAAAATGGGTGGATTAGCAGTTAGGCTGTAAACTTCTGGTCTGTTCAGTCACTTGTGATTGTGTTGTGGTAAAGCTGACCAATTCCACTTCCGTTGTTTTTAAAACTATAAAATTTCACGGGTGTTCTCTATTATATCTGTAGACAAAGGCTGAATTAGCAGACAGAAACAGGGGAGACTACGGCTTCACTTGTCTGCCGTCCCTCTTAAGGCCAGAAAGCACCGGGACCATTACATTAAAGTCTGCAGATCCCTTTGACTACCCCATCATCAACGCTAACTATCTCGACAAGCAGGAAGATATAGAACTATTGATACGAGGTACTAACTTCGACATTAAGCTTAGTTTCAGTTGTGTCGTCTGTTCTTCTTCTGTTTAAACCAAGGGAGGCAACACGCGGTAGATGAACCGGAGAAATGCATTTCTCTTACCACTATTTGTTTCAACCTCACAAGCTCACCCTTCTAAATGCTGTGCATATCCTTTACAGGACATCGCTGTCAACATCAGCATCTTTCAGCTGTATGTTGATTTCTTGGCAAGATTACGCTCAGTAGTTTGCCATTGCTTTCTGAGCGGCCGGCTCAGTTATCCCGCAAGTCACCAGCGGGGGTCGAACCCTCACCCTTATAGTGCCGATTATTCTATAACATATGTCGATAGCACCTCATGCCCATTGCGCTGTAAGGTGTGTAAAAGGGTATTTATCTTTTACTTAACACAATAAACACTGCGAGTCCGTGTGTCCGCTCGTGCTCCTTGTGTATGTTGGTTGAGAATATTATATTTGCAGTGTCGTGTCAAGATTGCTTACTACCGTTTCATGATTGAATGTTTGTTTTTCTCTATACTACTTTCCACATTATATATTATTATAAGGTATGGTATTTTATGTTTTAAGTGCACCATATTTGAATGAGTGACACTGTATTCATCTGTAGGTAGCATCTGAATTTGCGACATTAGTGTCCTAAATCTTTCTCCGTAATCCCGTTTATCACACAGAGTCTCGTAGCGGGCGAGAACTGGAAGCGGTTCTACCCCCGCTGGTGACTTGCGGGATAACTGAGCCCGCCGCTCAGAAAGCAATGGTAAAACTACTGAGCGTAATCTTGTCAAGAAATCAACAGACAGCTGAAAGATGCTGCTGTTGACAGCGATGTCCTGTAAAGGATATGCGAATTTTTAAAAAAAAGTGTCATAAATCTAGATAGCATTTGCGTGAACGAACGTGTTGTCGTAACTCTAGGTTGTCTGAACTGTAAGTAATACTTCAGTTGGTGAAAGTGTTGCCTGAACTAAAAGTAACACATCAGTTGGTGACAGTGTTGTCTAAACTGTAAGTAACACTTCAGTTGGTGAAATTGTTATCTGAACATTAAGTAACACTTCAGTTGGTGAAATTGTTATCTGAACATTAAGTAACACTTCATTTGGTGAAAGTGTTGTCTGAACATTAAGTAACACTTCAGTTAGTGAAAGTGTTGTCTGAATATTAAGTAACACTTCGGTTGTGAAAGTGTTGTCTGAACATTAAGTAACACTTCAGTTAGTGAAAGTGTTGTCTGAATATTAAGTAACACTTCAGTTAGTGAAAGTGTTGTCTGAATATTAAGTAACACTTCGGTTGTGAAAGTGTTGTCTGAACATTAAGTAACACTTCATTTCGTGAAAGTGTTGTCTGAACTGTAAGAAACACTCAGTTGGCGAAAGTGTTGTCTGAATATTAAGTAACACTTCAGTTGTGAAAGTGTTGTCTGAACATTAAGTAACAATTCAGTTAGTGAAAGTGTTGTCTGAATATTAAGTAACACTTCAGGTGTGAAAGTGTTGTCTGAACATTAAGTAACACTTCATTTGGTGAAAGTGTTATCTGAACTGTAAGAAACACTCAGTTGGCGAAAGCATCGTCTGAACATTAATTAACACTTCAGTTGGTGGGGAAAAAAACGATTGCAAATTGTCTATAAACATTCCTTAAATGGTTCCTGTGCAGAACAGAAGAAGTAAAATGGTATGAAAGAATGACCAATGTGGAGCCCGTGGAGAGAACTAGAAATTACCAATAAACCAAGAGGTGAAAGAAGACGCTGCGCTGGATAACATACACATAAAGAAAACCCGACAATAGTATAACTATAACAGCCTTAGAGTGGAACCCACCTTGCAAAAGAAACAGAATAAGATCTAAAAACTCACAGAGAAGAGAATTAGAAACAGAAGTGAACAGTATGGGAAAGACATGGACAGAGCTATGGGATAGCTAAAGATAGGGGGCATGGTGTGAGATGTTAGAGGGCCTAAACCCCATTGGTGGGCGCGGGTGGAGGCAAAAGAAGAACGTACGAAGGAACAAACTTTATTTTCAAATGGTTAAGAATTGGGCAAGCAGGCCCGAAGCGACTGAGTGAGTTAATTGTTGTCTTAAAGGTTGGTAGCAGTTAAATAACTATATCCCTGGCTCATGGAGTTGTAACATAGCTTAAAGAAGATGATGATGTTGAGGATTTAAATTGCTCCTGCAAAATTACTACTGATAATCTTTGTCAATGATTGTTGTCTGTTAATTGTGTGTATACATACATGCCAATACTACGTCACACCAACAGTAATAGTTTGACATGTGAGGCAAACACTATCAAGTCAATACTCATTACATACACTATCAAGTCAATACTCAATACAAACACTATCAAGTAAATGCTCAGTACAAACACTATCAAGTCAATGCTCAGTACAAACACAATCAAGTCAATACTAAATACAAACACTATCAAGTCAATGCTCAGTACAAACACTATCAAGTCAATGCCCAGTACAATCACAATCAAGGCAATATTCATTACAAACACTATCAAGGCAATACTCAGTACAAACACTATCAAGTCAATGCTCAGTACAAACACTATCAAGTCAATGTTCAGTACAAACACAATCAAGTCAATGCTCAGTACAAACACTATCAAGGCAATATTCAGTACAAACACTATCAAGTCAATGCACAGTACAAACACTATCAAGTCAATACTCAATACAAACACTATCAAGTCAATACTCAATACAAACACTATCAAGTCAATACTCAATACAAACACAATCAAGGCAATGCTCAGTACAAACACAATCAAGTCAATACTCAATACAAACACTATCAAGTCAATACTCAATACAAACACTATCAAGTAAATGCTCAGTACAAACACTATCAAGTCAATGCTCAGTACAAACACAATCAAGTCAATAATCAATACAAACACTATCAAGTCAATGCACAGTACAAACACTATCAAGTCAATGCTCAGTACAAACACTATCAAGTCAATACTCAATACAAACACTATGAAGTCAATACTCAATACAAACACTATCAATCAATACTCAATACAAACACTATCAAGGCAATACTCAGTACAAACACAATCAAGTCAATGCCCAGTGCAAACACAATCAAGTCAATGCTCAGTACAAACACTATCAAGTCAATGCTCAGTACAAACACAATCAAGTCAATACTCAATACAAACACTATCAAGTCAATACTCAGTACAAACACTATCAAGTCAATACTCAGTACAAACACTATCAATTCAATGCACAGTACAAACACTATCAAGGCAATACTCAGTACAAACACTATCAAGTCAATGCTCAGTACAAACGCAATGAAGGCAATACTTAGCACAAACACTATCAAGTCAATGTTCAGTACAAACACTAACAGAGTTGTGTGACGTGTACATCCCCAGGTGTTCAAGAGTGCAAGAAGATTGTCGACAGTAAACCTATGCAAGAGATCGGCGCTGAGTTCACGGAGAAAGGCACGGAATCAGCCTGCAGACTACATAAATACGACTCCCACGAGTACTGGGAATGCTTGATTAAACGCAGGCCGCTCACCATCTACCACCCAGTTGGGACTTGTAAGATGGGTCCACGGGGAGACCCAACGGCCGTGGTAGACTCAGAGCTGAGGTATGTAAGTTGTTATATACAAGCTACTCTTTTTACTCTTCCTCTTGTATTTATTGCAAGTAACTGTATTCACTTTTTATGCCTGCCTCTTTTTGTTCTCATGATCTAAAACTGTTCTAGTGTGAACCTTCGAGTCTTTAACGTTTTAGAACTGTTTGCCAGGTAATTGTAGACTCTATAAGAGATGGCCAAGCTGTTATCTCGTCTCACTGCCATGCCCAGTCTGGTTCATTCTCCCCTCACGACCTTAATATCCAACACAGTTTTATTTAAGTTCCAAACTCCCCCACCACCTCCCATCCCCGCAGTCATAAAGTCCACTAAAAGGTTAGTTGCATGTCCTTCACAGGACGTCGCAGTTAACGCCAGTATTTTCTTAGCGGTTTGTGACTTCCTGGCAAGTTTGCGTTCAGTTTCCTCTCATTGCTTTCTGAACGACCAGCACTCATGCTATTTTATGAGAGCCAACGCTGGGCGGTCTGCATCCAAATCGCCCGCAGCAGTGTTTCGAGCGTGGGATGAGGAATTGCGAACTGCATCCGTGACATTTTCGCCACAGAGCCGGCTATAGTGCTCTACTGATCCATATTTTCCCTTCGCTTGCATGGGCCAACCCCCATCCCCCCAGCGTGTGTTCCCTCACCGGGTGGCTTAGCCAATCCCCGAGCTTATGACTTTATTGACCTTCAGTCCATTGACCTCTTTAACCACACATCCGGTTGATTCCATCCACTGATAGCCGCTCAAGAAGTATTCAGCCAAGCAAGGATACAGATACCAATTTTTCGTGTAGTTGTGTGTCTGTTTGTGTTGGTTTGTTCTGTGCTGACGAAGGCTTTGGCCGCAACGTCCATTTTGTTCTTGTATTCGTGCTCTAGTAAAGCTCACAATCTACTTCTCGTTTTTTGGTGATTCATTCATAGTCTTTAATAGTGGCACATGTGTGTGTGTGTGTGTGTGTGTGTGTGTGTGTGTGTGTGTGACATGAGTGTATTTACGTGAGGAAGGATTGACTGGGTATTTCTCTGAGAAGTAGTTTTCGGTGTATGACATTGCCGTAAGGCTTAATATAGCAATTAAGTACTGATGATGATGATGATGATGATGATGATGATGATGATGATGATGATGATGATGATGATGATGGTGATGATGATGATGATGATGATGAGGATGATGATGGTGGTGGTGGTGATGGTGGTGGTGGTGGTGGTGGTGGTGGTGGTGATGGTGGTGGTGGTGATGATGATGGTGGTGGTGGTGGTGGTGGTGATGGTATTGACTGCGATAGAGTAATACACTGCGAGCACTCTTTATATAATTTACATAAAGGACACTTGACAAAATATGTGGAACATATTCAACAGTTTATTAAATGTAGTGGCCCTATTGGAGCTTAGGTCTTCAAACAACAAACGCCCAAACCATCTTACTCGTTGCTATCTCTTGTATCTCCACCATATCTTCCCCATATTGATCTCTGTCTCAATCGCTCGTCACCGTGTGTGTGTGTGTGTGTTTAGGTCTCTCTCACTGTCGTGGGTCCTGTAGGTTATAGATAACAGGACTGTCTAGTTATACAAGGGGAAAGTTAATAAGTAAGTCACAAATGGCTGTAGAAAAATAACTACACATGATAAGAACTTGAAACCAGTTTATTTTTATACATACAATGTCCCTTTATTTCTGAACATAATTTCCACCAACATTGATGCACTTATCCCATCGTTTTATCAGACCTCCCAAACCAGCTGCATAGAACTGCGTGCTCTGTTTTCTAAACCACGTTTTCACTTCCCATTCAACATCGGCGTCATTTACGAAATGTCTCTCGCCAAGGTGTGTTGTCAGTGTTTATGCTGACAAGTGTTTGTCCCGTAAAGCGGTGCATATATGGGTATTTAAAAAAAATTAAAAATTTAAAAGAAAAAAAAAAAGGTTACGAAGGCGAGTCAATAAGTAAGTCACACAGTTCCCTTGGATGGCCTGTAAATGAAAACAAAGCACACAGTTCTATGCAGCCGGTTTGGGAGGACTGATAAAACGATAGGATAAGTGCATCAATATTGGTGGAAATTAGGTTCAGAAATGAAGGGACAATGTATTATAAAAATAAACTGGTTTCAAGTTGTTATCATGTGTAGTTATTTTTCCACAGCCATTTGTGGCTTACCCGCTTTCTGTGTTGTGTTGTTTGTCCATCAAGAATGATGATGACCATTCATATCATCCAGTGGGGTTGAAAGTATGGAGCTGTGAGTTCTAAGAGGGCTGATAAGGCCTATTTTGGCTCGAAATATTCTTTGAAAATCAGTTATCAGTTATCAGTTATCATTTAGGGTATCTTCATTGCACTCCGGACAGGTCCATAGGTGCTCATATCCTCCCCCCCCCCCCCCCCCCAGCATAAGCATCAGCGTTCGGTGGCTAATAGTGCCCGCTCTGTGTTGGTTAACGAGGCACCTCGTTTTCCCGATGTACCTCTTGTGTCTGGCAGTGCCAATTCTTACTCCCAAGTCTTTCATCCTGGACAGCGATGTGGATTCACTGACGTCAAAGTCTTCTGTTCTAGACATGTCTTTAAGGTCGTTAATAACATCGGCACGATCCATGGGCTGGCCATCTGCAGGGGTGCAGAGCCAGCCAGTTTTTCAGTTCGTTCGTTTCCCTCGACTCCCGCATGTCCCGGGAGAAAGATGAAGGTGACTTTACGGACAACAGACTTCCTCAGCGACTCAGTCCACTGTCTACGTACAGATCCAGCTTCGACCTTCCGAATCATGTTCATTGAATCACTTAGTGCAAACACGTTGGTATAATGCTGTGCTTCTAGCCATAAGAAAGCCTGTGTTACTGCCATCACCTCCATCGTCAGGCTGTTCGTGGGCATAGATGGAACAAGATGGTGGGACATTTTTTCGTCCCTTAGAACGGAACGGGTGTGTGCCTAAATGTTTGTAGTTTAACCTTTTCCACTCGTGTGTCCAGCTGGGTAAGACATCCCGATTTTCCCGTTCCGCTCGAATGTCTTACCCAGTAAGACATGCTTTTTAAAAGCAGTATCAATTACTCGTATGTCCTACCAGGTAAGACATTTGTGTGGACCTTAATTTTGTGGCATTAATCTATTTGTTTGGACCACAATTTTATGGTTTGAATCCAGGAATTAACAGGAAATGTTAAAACGAACCGGACACGATCACTACGATAATCATGGCTGGTCCTAGCAAACGCGCTCGCTTGACTGTTGATGAAGTATTACGCATTTAGAGCAAACTGATTCAGATGTGTCTTTGGATAGTGTTATAAATGGAAGTGACAGTGATTATTTAGACATTGGAAGTAGAGATGTGTCAGCTGAAGAAGGTTCTGATAATAATAACAGCAGTAGCGATGAAGATGTCACCAATGATGGTCGATCTGAATCAACAGCTGGGCCTAGTGTACCGAGTAATGAGTGGATCAGATCGAATTCTTCTCACATAACTAAACATTTGTTTACTGTTCAAAACGCTGGTGTGCAAATATCTGGTACAGACGTGCCTGAAACAATATGTGGTTTCTTTCAACTGTTTTTTACACCTGCACTTCTTGACAACATAGTGAAAGAAACTAACAGGTATGCAGCTGAGAAGATACAACAAAAACAACTGTCTTCTCGTTCATTGTGGCATTCTTGGTCAGATGTTTCCACAACTGAAATAAAGGCATATTTAGGAGTCATTTTGAGAATGGCCTTGCAGGAGAGAGGAAAGATACAAGATTTTTTCTCTACTCAGTGGATAGATTACATGCCATTTTACAGAAACATATTTTCCAGAGAAAGGTTTGAACAAATTCACTGGATGCTACATGGCCAGCCACCACAACAAGCTTCAAGAACACCAGTGTGTTTTTCGTGGTAGAATGGAGTTCGGACCGTGCAAAGGAGTTCGTGCACGCCGGCTCGGACTCTCTTCAATATATCATCGGCGACCGGTGGAGATATTTAGACCAAACACGACAACCAGGCGACGAACGGCAAGGACACAGCGTGGGAAAAGAGCAGGCGCACACAGGAAGCGGTTAAAGTGTGACAGACTGAGCATCGGAAACGTTCAAGTACTGTACTGGAACTGTGCATCATTTAGTCAACGCAGACCCATTCTCGAAAAAGTACTGTACGAAAACGATATTGTGGTCTTACAAGAAACACAGCTCGGCGACGGAACAGTCAATGTCGCAGGGTTTCAGGGCTTCAATAACAGGCGGCACCTCGGACAAGCCATTCTTGTCCGCGACAACATACTGGTATCTGAGATCGATATGTCCGCATGGAATAGTGATGCCCTGCAAGTGCAGGCATTAAGAATAATGACGCCAGTGCAACTTGTAATCGTGAACGTTTATGCGCGTAATGGGAAGGTCTGGGTGCGGCAATGGCAGAGTTTGTTCGATATGGATGAAAGGCATATCATCTACTGTGGGGACTTCAAAGCCAGAGGTAGTCAATGGGGAAATAGCATCACTAATAGACAGAGAGAAGATCTGGAGGACGCCTTGGCATCTGCTGCCCTAGTCTGTCTGAATGATGGGAAGGTCAGGAGGATAGCCACTTGACAAGGTGATTCTGACAGCGCCATTGACTTGGCTCTGGTGTCGCTCACCATCGCACCAAGGTGCCGGTGGGGCACACTGGGATACCACGACAGTAACCGCTACCCTTGTATCATCCTGATCAAGAAAGACAGGACAAGGAGTCAATGAAACAAAACAAATGCCTTCCCGTATGACAACACTGTTCAAGACGCCATAAGCAAGATCAGAAGAAGAAAACTAATTTCCTCCAGCAGGAGACAAGAAAGATGGTTGCAACCACCATGGTGGAATGGAGAGGTCGAGAAGGCATGGCTGGGAAAGAGGCAGGCTGTCAAAGATTGGCAAAAAGCCAGAAAGGCTAACATGCCACAGGGTAAGTTGGCGAACCTGAAGCCTGAGGTTTATAGGACGATGATTTTATTCAAATCCTGCGCTAAACAGGTCAAGGCCGAGAAATGGGGCGAGTTCTGCAGGAAGGTGTGCTCCGAGCGATCACTTACGACATTTTGGCACCTCCATAAGAGCGTGAACGGTGCTGCACAACGTAGGGGTATTCCAGACTTTCAAGGCACAGACCTCACATGGAAAAAGTCGGATGCGGATAAAGGTACGGCTCTTCTTGCACGCTACATAGAGCAGACTGACCAGAAAGACGAGCCCGCCAGGCAGAGGACCACAACGACACTCTCTCAGTTGTGCGAGGGGATCGGGACAGACGAAGAATACATAATCACAGCTGAGACAATACGTGCGATGCTCAAGAAATCACCTAACACAGCCCCAGGCCCAGACGGCATCCGATATGGTGACCTACTGGTGATGTCAGATGATGACATGGAAGAACTGGCCATAGGATTCAACACCAGTATCCAGAGGTGTCAGATCAAAGAGGAATGACTACACAGCTACTTGCTGCCGCTGCCAAAACCGAACAAAGACCATTCCAAGATAAGCGGCTAAAGAATCATTACGACGCAGAACACTGCTGGCAAGCTACTGGAGAAAATTGTAGCACACAGACTTGCTTGTGACTTGGAACAACTCGGCTGCTTCCCGCCCACACTTGGAGGATACAGACGTAACAAAGAGTCACGACTGAATGCGGCGGTCTTTGCTCAAGATGTTTACGAAGGATTTCAGGTCAGAGAAGAGACATGTGCGGTCGCCATAGACTTAGAGGACGCATACAATAAAGTATCCTTCGAGCACTTGATGCAAGCTCTCCTCAGACTGAAAGTTTCCCCTCGCCCTGTACGATGGATAGCTGCAGTCCTGCTCCAAAGGAAGGTGTGCTAAGATGCGGGAGTTGGTCTTCTGAGCCGACAATGATATGTCCAGGATTTCCGCAGGGTTCACAACTGTCACCAGTACTATTCAACGTCTATACGGTGCCGATCACTGAACAACAGTTGGACGGGAGGGGTAGGACTATTGTCATTTGCTGATGACATTCTCGTGTATTGACAGGGTCGAGATAGACAGGCGGTTGCCAATGATATGCAGGGCGACCTAGTTCTTTGAAAATGTGGACAAAGAATGCTTAATGTTTCTAAAGGAGGATTTCCTGCAGTGGTTTTTCTGTCCTGCCTTTTCTTCACAGCTCTTGCAGTCCTAGTTGCCTCACACGTGACTGCACCCTTGCTTAATGATGCACGCCACGAATTTCGATCTTTGGCTGCAGTCTCCCATGTGTCATGATGAATTCCAAAAGCTTTCAGTGAAATGTTCAGTGTCTTTAAAGCGTTTCCTCTGGCCGCCTTTACCACAACGCAACTCGCCGTAAAAAATTCGTTTAGGTAGCCTGTGATCTGGCATGCGAGTTAAGTGACCAGCCCAGCCAATCTGATTCTTCATTAGTAGAGTGTGGATACTTGGCATGGACGCTCTTTCTAGAACGAACTTCAGTGTCTGGGATCTTGTCTTGCCATTTAATCTTCAGTAGCTTCCTAAGGCAGACTCAGTGGAAGTGGTTTCATTTCCTAGCGTGTCGCTGATAAACAGTCCAGGTTTCACAAGCTTATAGCAGTGTGGACTATACAACTGCTTTGTAGACTTTCAACTTTGTTTGCAGGCCTATTCCAGTTCTGTCCCATACATTCTTGTACAGTCTGCTAAAGGTCGCGCTGGCCTTGGAGATTCTTGCATTAACTTCGTCATCAATTGTGGCAGCTTGTGACACAGTGCTGCCAAGATAGGTGAATTTGTCCTCAACACTTAGTCTATGATCATTCACTTTGATATTCGGCACAGTGTTATTATTCCCTGGAGCTGGCTGGTACATACCTACAGTCTTCTCCATGTTGATATTGACCCGCGTTCTATTACACTAGTCAAGAACCAAAATGTACCGGATATGAACATATCTGACCCGTTGCTGTGAAGTTGGAACCGTGACTAACTAACTAACTAACTAACATATCTGAATTAACTAATACCGGTGTGCTGAAAACGAAAATGACATTAAAATGTTTATTGCCTCTAGTTTTCAAGATATGTGTTACTAGGTTATTTAAGTAAGTATATAAACTACGATCATCATCAGTGGCCACTTTGTGGTGACTTAAAAGTTTTCGCTCAAAACGTTTGGACTACAGGGTGGAAACACAAAGTAATATTGCTTTCTCTGTGAGTGGGATAGCTGTGCACGAATTTACCATTACATCAGAAGACACTGGCCAGGTAATAACAACGCTGAAATGAAAACCCAGCACTTGTCGGAACCAGCAAAGATTTTTTTGTCACCCTTGCACATTAAGCTGGGTCTCATGAAAAACATTGTCAAGGCAATAGAGAAAAAAGATTTTCAATCTTTCAAATTTCAGATTTTCAAATAAAAGGCTTTCAAATACCTCATCAGAAAATGTCCAATGCTGCGTGAAGCTAAAATAAAAGAGGGTATATTTGTTGGTCCACAAATTCGATAACTTCTTCATGATGACGAGTTTCTTTGCGTGTTGCATGGAAGGAAAAAGCAACATAGCTATAATTTAAGTCAGTGTATAACAATTTTCTTGGAAACAACACATCTGACAACTACAAAGAAATTTTAGAAAATCTCCGTCTGAAGCATTAGAGTTTTTGCTGCAACATGTCTTTGAAAATACACTTGTTGGATTCACATTTGGATTTATTCACGTCAAACTGTGGAGCTGTCAGTGATGAGCGTGGTGAATGATGTGACGAGGATATTGCTGCTACGGAAACAATGTATCAAGGCGATTGAAGCCCTTCAATGCATGCTGATTACTGTAGGGCTGTGACAAGAGACACCTCATCGATTGACTATAAGAAGCAAGCAAATAGAGCTCGAACATCTACAGAATAATGACAGAATGAATTCACATGTGTCTTTTTTAAACATAATATGTGAACTTGTAATATGCTTTTATTTTTTCTATCATTTTATGTTGAAATGTCAAATAATTGAGTATTTAACCACAATTGTTATAATGCTAAAGTAGAAAGACTAACTGTTCAACACAGAGACTTAAACAATCATACATTATTTGTATTACTGTAATGCAAATTCATCATTGAAAAACCAGAGCCAATTGGTGAATTCCATTATCATATTTGAAATAAGAATGTCATAATCAATCATAAATGGTATATTTAAATTCGGATACAAATAACTTTTGAAAATGTGTTGACTAGTGTTGTCAGATCTTTTCCTGTGGGTTATAGATACAGGAATGTCTAGTTATATATTATCAGATGTTGTCCCTTTTGTGACCTAATCCGGGCCAGCCGGTCTCTCTGGCCGAGGGGATACAATACTTTCTCCGTAATCCCGTTTATCACACAGTCTCGTAGCGGGCGAGAACTGGGAGCGGTTCTACCCCCCTGGTGACTTGCGGGATAACTGAGCAGGCCGCTCAGAAAGCAATGGCGTCAAACTACTGAGCGTAATCTTGCCAAGAAATCAATAGACAGCTGAAAGATGCTTCTGTTGACAGCGATGTCCTGTAAAGGATATGCGAATTTAAAAAAAAAAAAAAAAATCCGGGCCAGCGTCTTTTAAAGTTTTTGCATTAGACGCGAAGAATAGATGTATGTATTACCAGTTTAGTTTAGTCGATGGATCAGCATCACGGCACACGGGTGCAACCCATAAGTGCTCCGTTCTCCTCCTAACTTAAACCTGAGTATGGAGAAACTCAGCTCAGTGCACGAACTCAGAATTACTTTGGGTCAATTTTTAACTCGAAATTTTGCCCGGGCAGCGCCATTAGGCTCCTCTTTTTTTTTTTAATTTCCAACTGCCAAGGGATTTTTTACGTGCGCAACAATACACACGGGCGTCCGATCTCACTACCCAGAGACCAGGGGAAATTTTATTACTAGAAGTGCGCGAGAAAGAATCCCGGTCATCACCGGCGCTTGAACCCGGGACCTCCAGCACTCGAGGCGGACACCATACCTCGAGACCACGCAGCTCCCCTCTTGTTAATATCCGCTGCTTTTTAATCTATTACCAAGTTCTCTTTACCCAGAGGTCTGTTAGTTTGCCTCTCACAGTATCATGAAGGCAAGTCTTCACGTTTGTTTCAGACTTGAGAAATTGGTAACAACTGGCAAGATTGAGAGGAAAAGAACAAGGGGAAGGCAGAGAAGTAAATATCTGAATGGCTTTACTACGTGGCATGGTCGCCACAAGAACACAGAGCTTATCCACGACTCTAGTGATCCTGTAAGATGGCGAAACATGACGGCCCACGCTTATCGCCATGACACATGATGAATGAACGATTCACATGTCTTAGCCATACACAAAATGTCTCGTGTTCGTCAGCTTTCCCACTCTCACGACATGGCTTCTGGCCATTTTGGGTTATTCCATAAGCTGACAATGCCTATAAAAGGGACCCGTTTTTAGTTAAGAGAAGACATCTAGCGGAATGTGAGAGTCTAGCTGTACTCCGTTCCCAAACAGGCCTCCCCAAAATGCTATCTACACAGTGGGACTGCTGGGAGAAATGCGTGAAATCTCAAGAAGAGTGTATCGATTCATCATGATGAGCCATAGAAGCTGGCGTTGGCGTTCATGTCTCTCCGCATATCTGTCTATGGCGTTCTGGATCAACACTGTTACTGATATTCCTCCGTAACACCGTCTCAATCCATCCCGGTATTTCCGGCTTCTCTTTGATCTCACTCATTATTATTTCGCTATAGAGGGAGAAGAGATCCGGTGACAAAACACATCTCTGTCGTACTCCTAGCTTTATTTGTTCATAGTTTCCCTCTTTATTTCCCATTTTAATTGCTGCAACATGGTTCCAGTAAATATTTTTTTTATTATTCTGAGATCTTTCCCATCAATTTTAATATCTTCCAACATTTTAATTCGTTCATAACGTTTTACATTATCAGATACATTGGTATAATATATGAAGCACAAATGTATGTCTTTCTGTTAGTGTTCGTAATGTATATATTGCATTGTTTCCTTCCACAAATACATACTGTTCTTCATCAATTTCGGTTTTTCTTTTCTTTCTTGTTCTACTCATAATTCTGAGTAGACGCTGAATGACATGGTTTATGAGGTTAATTGTACGAGAGTCTTCGCATTCAATTACTCCTGGTCTTTTTTTTTTTTTTTGGTGTAGCTATAAATACATATTTCAGCATATCACTTGGTATTCAAAACAATGTTTTCCCGTAGTGAATTTGAATAACGAAGACACAAACAATAGATTGCACGATTTATTGCCTGGCATATTTCGCTGCATCTCGTCAGGTACATACTGCAGAAATCACACAACTTACGTGAATTAACTAAATAAATCCTTCAAGTTGAAATATACACATATTCGCACAGTAATGTCAGTTGTCTACCACGGTAATTTTAAGCTGACTAACATGTCTTTCTGTTTGCACAATTCTGGCTTGCGTTGATAGATCATAATTGCTTCTGCAAATTTTAACAAGCGAGTATTTTGTGTATTAAACAATACGCGAAATGCAGTGTCTCTGGCCACCACATGGCCACTTTCGACAATGTGCCTCCCGATTGAAGACGCCGGGAGCTTACGGTGTGTCGGCCCCACGAGGCTAGCATCTCCTGTGTGTTGTATCTTGTTGACCCATTGAGGTATGTGTTCTGACACCCGTTTGTTAAGCTGTCTCTCTGTTCTACCAATGTAAACGGCCTGGCATCTACATGTGAATTGGTAAATACAATTGTTTGTGGCGTACAGAGGTACAGGCTCTTTGACTGCTGGTGTAGGAATCGGTACGGTTTTGTATCTAATGACTGGAGTTGCCGCACAGAATGTTCGGCCTACTGCTGTAGTAAGCCGGTCTTGTAGACGTTGCATTACGTCATCCCCTCGAAAGATTAGCTGGATGAATACCTTGCGTTTAGGGACTGTAGTTACGTCTGCTTTGGGTATGGGCTGTTGGCAGTGGCGCTTTATAAATCCTGTGGAGTACCCATTCAGGTTTAAGACATTCTTCAGAGTTTCAAATTCCTCTGTCAGTGTGTCCTGGGTGCATATCTTTCTAGCACGGTCAAACAAGGTCCGTACTAAGCCCCGTTTGTACTGGACAGGTGTGAAGCTCTGAAAATTTAGGTATTGGCCAGTCCATGTTCCTTTGCGATACACCGATCTTTGAATTGTGCCGTCTGCTCTACGTCTCATTAGAATATCTAGGAACGGTAACGCTTCGTTGTGTTCGTGTTCCATAGATAGAGAGATGTTTTTATGCGTCTTGTTCATTGTGGCATGAAACGATGTTGCTTGTAGCTCGTCTGTGGTGATAATTAGTATATCGTCCACATAACGACGGTAAAAGTCCAAGTTGTTGATGTCTGAGGATCTCTTTTCTTCTAAATGTGCCATGAATATGTCCGCTAGAATAGGACCAAGAGGACTCCCCATGGCCACTCCGTCAATTTGGCGGTATGACTTAGTTAGAAAATTGAATTGTATGTTGGCGGTACATAGTAGTAGTAGCCTCTCCAGAATAGGTGTTGGTATGCCTAATTTTAGTTGTTTGTCTTCAATGCGTTCCCTTATTATTTTCACTGTCTCCTCTAACGGAACGTTAGTGAATAGGGAGGCTATATCCATGGATTCCATGTGTTTGTTATTTATGTCCATAGTATCCAATAATTCCACCAGTTGGAATGTATCTCTGAGTATTTTTGGATCGAAGGACTGTCGTACTGGCTTTAACATTTCGGCTAGCCATCTCGCCATTCGGTGTTGTGCAGAGTTAACCATGGGCAGGATAGGTCTTAGCGGGATGCCGGGCTTGTGAAGTTTGGGTAGACCGTACATCTGAGGAGTGTGCGAGCCACGTGGTGTGAGCGTTTTTGCAGTGGCCTCACTGATGAGTCCCGCATTCACAAGTGACTGGATCTCTTTCCTCATTATAGCATCCAGGTCCTCCGATTTGTTTACTTTTTGATCTATCCTGAATTTGGATTCATCTGACAATATTTCATCCATTTTTCTCTGGTAGTCTGACATGTCCATCAGTACTGTACCGCTCCCTTTGTCAGGTTTCAGTATGACGAGGGATTTGTTAGCCTTTAACGCTTTTAAGGCATTAAGGTGATCGTTGGTCAGCGGACATGTCTGTTTAGAGGGTGTTGTGCAATACTGGTGTTCTAAATCTACCAGTTTGGCCTTCAGCCACCCGACCGACTCAGCAGAGGTAGGTGATAACTTGGAGACTTGTAAAATTACCGTGGTAGATAAGTGACATTACTGTGCTGATATGTGTATATTTCAACTTGAAGGATTTATCTAGTTAATTCACGTAAGTTGTGTGATTTCTGCAGTATGTACCTGACGCTATGCAGCGAAATATGCCAGGCAATAAATCGTGCAATCTATTGTATGTGTCTTCGTTATTCAAATATCACTTGGTAATATCCGCTGCTATAAATATCATTCAATATTTTGGTTAAAATATCTACTCCAGATTCTTCTAGTACTTCTAATTCTTCTATTGTGATTCCGTTTGGTCCCGGTGTTTTCCATGTTTGACAGCGCCAGAGACTTCTTATTTTAGAATATGTGGACCTTCTAGGTTACTTTCTTCTGTTAATTCTTCCGTTTCTCGATAATATAATTCTAGTACATACTCATTCCACCTCTTCATTATAGCCTCTGCCTCCAATAATATGTTTCCTGTTTTTGATTTCACACACCGTGTATTTACTCTTACTTTTCTTCCTGTGAGCTCACTGATTTGTATATGCACATTGTTTGTATCTTTAATAGAATTTAATTCAATTTTCTTGCACTGCTCGTTTAACATTTTTTTCATTTGCCTTCAAACATTCATCTCTTATTTCTTTATGTAACTTATCATACTCTTGTTTATCAGTTTTACTCTGTTTTATTTTGTCAATCAACCTTAAGATTTCTTTAGTCATTCATGTTTTCTTAGCTGTTTGGCTTTTCTCCGGTAGTATTTCTTTGCCTGTTTGATTAATGGTGTCCCTTAACATTTCCCATTGTTCATTTATAATCTGTATTTTAATTATTGCATTTTTACCTATTTTTCACAGTCACTTTGTATAGTTCATGAATTTCTTTATCTGCTTTAAGAAACTCTCTAAAACTCTCTAAAAACTCTCTAAAAGTACTGGAGAGTTTTGGTCAGAGACCATAACTTTATGAAGGGAAAATCCCAACTGCACCTCCCCGCGGTAGAGGATGGAAACACACTACGGTGTGGCTAACACAGCTCTGGGGACTGAGTATCCACCGGAATAAGTGGACAACTCTGCAGCTGAGCAGGGCAGGGCACTCACTTGTCCTTACAGTTGGAAATGGCTGTCAAAGGCAGAGGTAAAAAGACCACCATGTGAATGTGGAAGGCAAGGGGAAACCACCACATTATCTTCCCAAGACTTCATGGCAAAACATATTTCAAAGTTAGTGAAGGACGTTAATGGCTGTCTTAGGGCATCCTCGTCCGGTAGGGACAGTCATGGAGGAATATCAGCAGCAGAGTTGATCCAGAAAACCAAAGACCGAGATCTATGGAGAGCCATGAACGCCTACGCCAGCCGGCACGGCACTTGATGATGATGCTTTAAGAAAATCTATATTAAGTCTCATATTCTTAACGATATTTTTTTCTTCTCGTCAATCTTGTTTTCATTTGTCCACATAGTGGTACATGATCACTATTAAAGTCAGCCTTCCTTGAACCTGTCTGGAAAACAAGTGTCCTAAGTCATGTCTGTCCTCATGCAGACATCATGCAGACAAGGTGAACCGGTTCCATTCCTCCAACCACGTGGTTTCACAACAATCTTGGTAGGCACTCAAAGTGTTGGTCCAAATAATCAATGTTAATTTGGACGCTATCAAGAATGTTTGCTCTCATGAATTTATACTCAGTAGTCAGTCTCTCCAATGGGTGTGCAGGATGAATCTAATGTCTATCCTGTAAGTGAATAGGCCACGCTCTCATGTGGCTTGGATAATGGATTTCTCCAAATTATCACATACTACAAATCAGAAACCAAAGTAACGAACGACTGAAGAAGAATAAAACAAAGTTCACCGTGAAATATTATAGGCTAGAGTGTTAATATTTAGTACAAAGAAAATCCACATGCTTGAAGTTTGGAAGAGAAGAAATGCGAAACAGAAACTTAAACAGCCGGCCCTAAGACAGCAGACAAACGGATCAAATAATAGTTGGTATTACATGAGGTTATAGCTTCGGAAATTCCATTACAAGACTTCGTACAGAAGTCAAACAGAACGAAATTATAGTATTTCTCCAGTAGGTATCCTTTTGCTATAGGTGAGTTTGCGTCTGAAGACTGTAGGCTATATCCATTGTTATATAGTCTGTTAGTCCATGACATGATTTCCCTCTTTCCACGTGCGGTACTTATTTATGTCCAGTCTCGTTAACCCCGCCTATCTTTCACGTTTGGCGGGTTACTGGGACGCATTAAGTCCCGAATTCTTTTTAAGCCCTCCACTCCTTCCTCATAGAATGTTGTTTCACCTGTCAAGTAAATTTACTGATGTTCCTCCACGTGTTTGAAACAATGCTTCTGCCAATGCAACGGACGTTGCGTCATACCTACATTCCAATCTACTGTTACACCCTCGCTTTCCCGGGTTTCTGCCTTTCCAACATTCTTATTTCCATTTGGCAAGAATGTATTCTTACTTTACTGCCGTGTTTCTCTCCCATCTGGCAGGCGGAGAATCTTATCTCCCTGTATTGCGGCAAAGTGTTAGGCATCTGTCCCTTTTCCACCCGCAGGATTGTAACACGCCAGTCTCTGCTGACTAGCTCCCCGATGTCTGGCTATCAGACGTTGCTGTGATCTAGCAATGTAGTAAAAATGATAGCGCCCGCTCTAAGTGACTCTGTATTTTTCTCTTGTGTTTTTATCCTTTTCTGGTGGACGTTTATTCTTTTAAAGAATGATAGAAGTATTCTTGTGGGCAACACCTGGAAGGAAGAGCGGTCGGTGAGAGTATTCGGCCACAACATTTGACCACATGCATCAAATCAATGAATACTCAACCTTCAGTAATTGCTGATTAGTTATTCTTCTAATTAGAGCATCATCTCTATGTTGATAGTATTAAAGCATGTGTATCAGTCCAATGTCAGCTGGCCCATAGAACAGCCGGTCGGACAGATTAAGTACCGAAAATGTCGAGTCTGATCATATGTCTCACCCCTATTCTCATAGTTGCTGTTGCTAAATTACATAGCTGCACTAGTTCTAATATTAATAAGAACTAAATATCAAGGAGAGGAGTCCCTGGACCTCACCCTTACATCATACATATACTAACAATAGTGATCACTGTACTACTACTTGGAATACAGTAATAATACACGACCACGTAACTATGTACACTCCATTTCGCTGGTGGGGAATCCTTCCCACCCGGTAGCGAAACACCTCTTGCTTTACTCTTACTTAAGAGTCAAGAAGTCATTCCTGTGAAAACATGTTTTCACCTACATGTTCAAAGGGACCACTCCAGTTCTGGCCCCTTCCCAAATGGATTAGCTTTGGGCCCTGGCCAAACTTCACGGCTGACTTGGTTTGCCAGTCATATACTTCGTCAACTTGCACTCAGTCCCCATATCCTATTTGTCCCTGTGCCTTATTCAACCTTCATTCGTCCTTCCATACTTCCTTTGCATTAGCACTCACGTACTCATGATAATATGAAAAGTACAGGACAGTAAAGAGAAGAATCAAGAACACAAGTTTACATCGCGACGGTAACACAGTCGGATCGCCTCGAGCTCCTTCGTCGTTCGGTACATCGTTCATGTTAGTACCACACAACATTATGTAATATGTATGCCACCATAATAGCTTATATATCTAGAAGGCACAAGCTGAAGAACACAGAATTCCACTGGTTCATGAAATGAAATCACTATTAAGTTAACACACAAAATAGCTACATCATTTCCTATGGCTTAGCAGTACGTGCTCTGCTTCCCTACAACTAAGCACTTCACTGTCAGAATTCTTCACCCTATCAACTTACCTGTCTATTCCACAAGGCTTGACTACCATCAGATACTAACTAACATAAGTTAGGTTCATAAAACACAACAATAACAATTCCCTATAATGGCATGACTAACCTAGTAGATGAAAATACTTACCGTATGCAAATACTAACAATTCTGCACAATTTTGCCGATTGTAACGGACTTATATCTAGCGAAAGCAAAACAACACAGTTTACAACCAACGTTGTCAACAGTGCGGAACACAGCTGTACTTTGCCATACTTTAAAAGGTTATCGATCGACAACTACTTATAAATGCCGCATCGCCCGCATTTTTAATTAGGTGCTGTACGGTCGCGTTTAATGCTCAATTACAATGGTAAATTAAATGAATAAGAGTTTACCTTGATAGTGAAACCATTCACCAGTCAGCTACCAATACTGTCTGATGGCCAACTTACCTATGGAAATGACAGTCAGCCGAACCTTGGCTGAGTGTGAAATACAGGACCATCAGCATACCTGGGCGGCACGTCCTCTCACATCGGAGTATCTGAAGTGAATGAGCATTATTGCCTAATTTCTTCCTACGTGCGTCTCAACCTGAACGAAGAATTAGTGTACCCTGTGTGTCTCAACTTCTCGAGAAACTTTGATTCTCCGCACTGGAGACTCGGGTTTCTCCCTGCCCGAGAAAATGTTGGTGTACTAAGCAACCCTGGTCACGCAAGTCTAGGTGCTTCTAGAACATTCTAGCCGGAAAACATCCTCGACTTTCCCCAGTCTATTTATAACTGGGGAAGTACCTGATGACGCGCCGAGTTCAAGCGGAACCTAGTACGACAAAGCACAGATGTTGCTTCGTTTCGTCACAGCCTTTTGCAAGATGAAAAACATATTGATCAATAAAAAGGTTATCAATTGAATCGAGAAAAAGAGTGTTAAAGTGCTACATAGAACCTGTACTTTTGTATGGATGTGAAGCGGGGACAATGAGCAGACAAGCTGAAAAACAGCTGATGGCTGTGGAAATGTGGTTGGAGGAAAATGCAAAGACTACCATGGACAGACAGAAATGCAATGAACAAGTCCTTCAAGAAATAAATGAAGATCGTCAACTAATTAGAGACATTAGACGTAGATAGTCAAAATTATTTGGGCATGTTATGAGAAGAAATTAATTGGAGAACTTGGTGACAACTGGCAAGATCGAAGGGAAGAGACCAAGGGGAAGATCGAGAAGTAAATATTTGGATGGCTTGGCCACGTGGCGTGGTCGAGACAGAAAGACGGAGCTGATCCATGACCCTGGTGATCGAGTGAGATGGCAAATCATGACCGCTCACGCTTATCGGCATGGCACATGATGGATGGATGGACTTATTGTGCAATATTATTAAGAAGTTTTCATCAACGCAACTTAAGTTATGACCACCAAACGCGATCACTGGCGTATGTTTAATAGATATTATATGCTGACTGTATAATGATGTGATGCACTTAAATGTTCTTAAGTGCTTGTTGGTCGTTATAGTTGTCATTTGCTAAATGCCATTACATGTTTGTTGTTATTAATAGATCTTTGAAACTTTGAGTGATGTAGACCTTAAGGAAATGACCGACTGCTTTAACCAGAGCATTAGGACAGCATCAGTACCGCAGGATTGGGTACACGGTAATCTCATCCCTCTCCCAAAACTATTCAAGTATCATTCAAAGCTTAGCGGCTTTAGGATCATCACCCTTCAAAATACATTTGGGACGGTTTTAGAGAAGATAGTCGCTGTCAAGCTGCAAGAGTTGTTGGAAAGGGGGAAGCTTCTTCCAAGAGGCCTGGGGGGGGGGGGGGGGGGGGGCTACAGGCCAGGAAAAGATACCTGGTCAAATGCAGCCACTTTTGCCTTTGACGTTTATGGGGGGTTCCAGGGTTTACAGGAAACTATGGCGGCAGCGCTTGATCTCGAGGATGCGTACAATAGAGTTCGATATGATATTTTGATGACCGCACTGATGGAGAAGGGGGTCAATCCCTGGTTGGTGAACTGGATAGCGGCCTTCCTGCATTCTCGTCGGATTGCTCTCCGTCTGGGTGCATGGACCTCAGAGCCACATATTTTAACCCCGGGACTGCCACAGGGATCCGCAATCTCACCGGTGCTCTTTAACGTGTATACGAGCAAAATTGCAAACCTAGAAGCACTTGGGGTTGGAAGGATACTAACATTTGCAGATGATATTCTTGCATATAGGCAGGGGAGAGATAGGGAGAAAACAGCCCAGGAGCTAGAGGTGACAGTAGACAAAGTGGTTGACTGGTGCACTGAAATGAGTGCTGTCATCCACCCGGAAAAGGCAGTTATTTTGTGGTGCTCTCTGGACAACAGGATGGTGATTGCTGATGTTCCAAGCCTCACGATAGCTGGTGGAAGCGTCCACAGAGAGAACAAAGTGAAGTATCTGGGAATCACATTTGACAGGAGCCTGTCCTTCAAGGACCATGTGGAGACGGTTGTGACAAGATCTCAAAAGGGACTCAACGGACTTAAAACTATGACTGCAATGGACATAGAGCAGAGAATGTTTTTCAGACTATACCAGCACTTGATCCTCTCAGTGATTGATTATGGACTAGGACTGCTCACTGTCTCAAAGAGTCAGCTGGTAGGATTGGAGCGCATACAGAACGAGGCTATGCGGGTCATTATGGGATGCACCTGAGACACCCCAGTGGTGTGTATGCGGTACATCCTTGGTTTGCCGACTGTTGCTGGTAGGCTCAAAGTGATGCAGGCGAAGGCATAACTCAGAGTAGCTACTGCCACAGATCACCCGTTGCATGAGGCGCTGGACGCAGTTAAGGGCCAGCGACTGATAAGAGGGAAATCATGGATGGCTCAGGCGGAGGATACGATCAGACAGGTGTGCATTTTGGAGAACATTGGGAGAGGAGTGGGTCAGAGTGCCAGCGGAGCAGTTAGACTTGTGCAGAGTTATAATCACATTGTGCAGGGAGTGGCCAGCGGGGGCCACGGAAGTAGAAATCCAGCAACTAATTCAGGATAATGCTCGCCCGAGTGATGTGATTATCTACACGGATGGTTAGGTGTTGAGAGGTAGTAGAAGTTCCTGGGGGTTCTTGGCAAAGGCTAATGGTCGATATTTGGTGCAGGAGAGCCTGGCATATGATACCACAACATCTAGCTTAAGAATGTAGGTGGAGTCAGTCAGTGCAGCTTTCCGCTGGATGGAGAATACGATACACACATACATCGTGATTGTAACTGACTCAGAAAGCATGCTGAGTAGGGTGAGGACAGGCAAGCTTCGTGCAGAGTGGAAGTCACGGGTGGCAAGCATTGCCTGGATCTTTTCTCCGGGGCATGCTGGTGTGCTGGGGAATGAACAGGCAGACAGATTGGCTGGCTCTGCAAAACTTGGTGGAGTATTGATGCATGATAAGGCAGACGTGGTTGCGACCTTGTGGGAGCTCGTGTACACCTCGGAGGAGCAAATGGATCACCATGGTCTGGCAAGAATGCGACAGCGAACAGTGACGAGGGGATCTGGCCGATGCTCGACGTTTAGAGGAAGGGCGAGACTCACATATAATCAGATTGCGTCTGGTACTATTGGGGCTGGGACTCTTCGCTGGCTGATGAGGATGGGGACGGAGCGCTAATGGGAATGCCTCGATGCTGTGATGTCGGTTCCTAAATCAATCAACCAATCAATCAGATCTTTGAAATATAATATTTAATTGTCCGAGTAGTTTCATTATTTCCTCATGTCTCACATTGTCAAACGCGTTTGTTTATTCTATGAAGCATAAGTTGAGATCTATTTCTAATAGTATATTGAAAATGTCTATGACATAGTTTGTGTCCTTTCCTCCTTCAAAAACTTTTAAAAGTATTCATCTGAAGACACCAGATGTGTTAGATAAACGTCCTTGTTATACTGTTTGACATGCATTTTTGTTCTCCAATAAAAACATTGTTCTTGTTTGATACTAGAAAAAAGTTTAGTTTTCATCAAGAGCAAACACATTTTTATTTGTTTGCTTATTTGGTTCTAGAAAAACCTTGGATTGGATGTGTTATTTATGTGACTATAGTATGAATATGATCCACTTGCTTGTTAGAAATAAATAATTGTAGGTAGTGTAAGGTTATAATAAACATTACTTTCCTTCTTTGCATTTAGAATGCGTTTCAGTGTTTGTTGGCCTTTAGAACAAATATTGATTCTAGAATAACATCATTTGCTTGGCTGATTCCAGAGTAAATGTGATTTATGTTTTTGACTTTGGGAAAAATATAGTTTACTTGTTTGAGTAGGACTAAATACGATTTATAAATTTGATTCTTGAAAAATTGTGGATTGCTAACATATTCTATAATATGGAGAAGATGGTTGCTTGTTTCCATGATAACCATGTTTGCTTGTGTGTTTGTTCCTAGAGTACAAGGGATATCCGGACTTCGCGTGGCCGACGCTTCCATTATGCCGTGGATTGTCTCTGGTAACACCAACGCTCCTGTCATTATGATCGGCGAAAGGGCTGCTGACTTGATCAGAGGGAAGACGCTGCCAACATTAGATCTGTAACCGTGTTTTGAGTGGTGTAGTGAGCGGCTCAGAGAGATGGATGCACGCTTATATATGCATAATAATAAACAGCAGTACGTCTTTGTAGTGACAGTGGTTATTTTTAAATGATCAACCCTTTTACGATTTGTATTGTACTGCGTGGATTTTTGTCTAGTTATCTTGGTCCAGCAACACGAACATTTCCTCAAATATTCCTTAGTGCAGGTAGTTTCCTTTAACTTCCAAACCCCCTCCCCTCCCACCCCTTCTCCAGTTGCATAGCCCACTAAAAAGGTAGTCGCATGTCCTTTGCAGGACGTCGCAGTCTGTCCCAGCATTATTTCTGATGTTTGGGATTTCTTGGCAGGTTAGCGTTCGGAGGTTTGCAATCGTTTTCTGAGCGACCACCACTCATGCCCCTCTGTGATCACCAACGCAATGAAATCTTCCGCCACTGTGTTTCGAATACACAAAGAGAAATTGCCAATTGCGAAGTGCGTCCGTGACATCTTCGCCTATCCTATTTTTAACTTTTGCCCACATGGGCGGCTCTCCACCGCACCTCCTTCCCACCGTTGTTTAGCCAATACCTAAGCTTCTGACTATATTGACCTTTGACCCATCGACCATAGATCCGGCCCATACAATTCACTGATAGTCGTCGAATGCGTGTCAGTTGTTAGTCACTCCAAGCTAGGATACAGATTCAGATATGTACCCTTAATATTATTGTCATGTAGTTTTGTATCGGTTTGTGTTTGTTTGTTCTGTGCTGACGAAGGCTTGGGCCGCAATATCCAATTTGTTTCTTGTAATCGTGTTTTAGTAAAGCTCACAGTTTACTTCTTGTGTATTTTTTTTTTTTTGGTGATTCATTCATTGTTTAGTGCAGGCAGATTTGCCTCAGTAGAAAAAGACAAAAGTAGTCTTCATACAATTCACTTTTGAAATACTGACTCACAGATTACGTTTTACGCGGATATCAGCGAGAACATCTGGTAAGCTCGTGTTATACTGGGTAATGTTCATATTATATACAAATCCAAATTACATCAAATTACGAGCGGAAGTCAATAAGTTAGTCATAAATGACTGTAGAAAAACAACTAAATATGATAACAACGTGAAACCAGTTTAATTTTATACTTATATTGTCTTTTTATTTCTCAACATAATGTCCACCAACATTGAAGCACTTATCCCATCGTTTTATCAGTCCTCCCAAACCGGCTGCATAGAACTGCGTGCTCCGTTTTCTAAACCATGTTTTAACTTCACATTCAACTTCGGCGTCATTCACGTCTTTGAGAAATGTGTTCTACCCAGCTATGCACCGCTTTACGGGACAAACATTTGTCAGCATAAACAGGGAGCATTTCCTTATGAATGGCCTTTGCAGGCAGTCCTTTTATCCACAGAAAACGCACAACAGGACGTTACTTTTTGGTTGCACACTCCGTAAGTACAGTCGCCATTTTTATATGCGCTGTGCATGCGCATGAGACACCTAGCGCCATCTGACGAACGAGAATGTAAAGTTCGATGTTGCTGTCACCTAATGACACTTGTAGAAAACACCAACTTTATTTACCTGCCATCCCACAGAACTGTGTGACTTACTTATTGACTCGACCTTGTATGTAAATGCTAACTTACTGAACCTTGTATCTACAATACTTCGCTGCGTTTCTGACCTCTGACTTCAACATCTATTTTATCGGTAAAATATTGTTGTCCTTAGAAGATTTTGCTCTCTAGGATAAGCTACAGTTGCATGAGACTACAGTTAACATGTGAAACTTACACACACCATGGGACTTGCCTATGAGTATTCTTGCGCCACAGGTGAGAAGGAAGGGATGTTCTAGAACTGAAGACGATGAGAAGACGTCAGAGAAACATGAGGGAAATATTATGGTGTCATATATGTTAAAGTTAATTGCATCTTCTTACTTTTTATAGGACGGGGTATTCAACCTTGTCATTTTTTGCTGCCTGTGATTTTGAAGATATTTAATGTTCAGTAGTTTGTCATTGCTGTCTGAACGATCGATACCCATTCACTCATTCATTCATTCAGTAGCACGTCCTTTGCAGAACCTCGCTCCCATAACAACCCTTCGGGAAAACTTCTCGATCACAAGCAAGATGCTCCTCGTCCGATACTCATACCATTGTGAAAATGAACACAAGGCGGTCTACCACCAAGTTGCCTGCTGTTGATTTCGACCCCGGTATGCGAGATTGGGAAACTGCGTTCACTGCCCCTGAACCACAGACGGCGGCGATGTCCTCATGAACAATATATTTCGGTGATACATGTCCAATGTTCAATTATAGTATATTTCTGTGATACTTGTCCAATGTTCAAGAACAGTATATTTATGTGATACTTGTCCAACATTCAAAAAACTGTATTTGTCTGTGATACATGTCCGCTGTTCAAGGACAGTATATTTATGTGACACATGTCCAATATTCAAGGATAGTATATGTCTGTGATATATGCCCAATGTTCAAGGACAGTATATTTCTGTGATACATGCCCAATGTTCAAGGACAGTATATTTCTATCATACATGTTCAATGTTCAAGGACAGTTTATTTCTGTGATACATGTCTGCTGTTCCCAGTGACACTGAGTTATAATGGTGCACCATTTAGGGCTGGTTTATCGTGGTTGAGCCTTCTTATCCAGACAATTGTCCAGATTCAATTCTCAGTACCGACAGCATGTGTTTCCAACTTAATCTCGTAAATAGACTAACGAACAATAAAGGATCACCACCTCACACCCACCCCCTCATTATAAGGTATTTAAAGCACACTTGTCCACTTTTTGGAGCGTATTGGGTGTATTGTGCGACCCTTATGTTTTATAGAACAATCAGCACTCGATGGACGATGTGATAAAACTCATTGCCTCTTTATTTCCAGTTGTTACGATATGATAGATTCCTGACATAGGTGATACAGTGCTGCCTTTAAATCTGCCAGTTCTGCATTGCTTCTGCTCTTCAGCAACACAACAAGTAACTTCTGAACTGTAAAGAGAACTAATTGCTTCTTTTTATTTTTCTCTGTCAGCAAAATTTTTGTTGCAATTTTCAAGCCTCTATCTCTGCTCTGAAGGTAATTATTAGATTCAAGAGAATTCCTCCATGTCGATGCTCCGTTATTTGGTTGCAGGTCCTCGCTGGTGCAGCGAGGGGCATCTTCACCATATGCAATGTGCCGCGGGAGACTCGCCATGTATAAGTTTGCTCGGTGTGTTATCATGTCGATTCTTTAATGAATCAATCAGTCAATCAATCAATCAATGAAATAATTATATGCTAATTCATATGTGTGTGAAGTTTGCTCAAGGAAATTGTTGTTTTGCATAATAATAAATGTAAAATATTCAGGCACGTAATGATTACTTCGTATCTTATCGATTATGTTATAGATGTTGTCTGTGTTATTAAACGATTTAATATGCATAGTTGCGTGATACTGAACAAATAAAATATAATCATGACAATGTTATAATACCCGGAGCTAAACAATATTAAGCCTGTCAGTGCCTGAAAACTGTTAATTGATCTCTTTATTCTTAGTGCATGGTTACGTTAGATAAATGGTTGGTTCTATAAGGCTTACAATAATACCTCTATGGGACAGAAGAGTTAAAGTTAAGACGTTATAATGAGTTAATAAAACAACTGGATGGTAAACAAGTTGAGAAACCTATAACACACGCGAAGTCAGCATTAAACTTATTGTGTGTTGCTTGGTACAGAAAATGGTATCAGAAATCAGTCTGGAGAATTTATCTCAATATATTCCAAGTGACAAGGAATATAGAACAGTGTGTAACATTTTAGCGACTAATTAAATTAATGTATAACTACCTGTTGCCGGGTTCCCTGGCTAAGAGGTTAACGACTTTCTCCGTAATCCCGTATATCCACGTGAGGAACACAGCTGCGCGAGATTCCATAGCGGATCGCGTCCCGTTGGTTATTTACAGGGTATGTGAGCCGGTCTCTCAGTAAGCAACGGCAAACTACTGAGCTTAATCTCGCCAAAAACATCAACAGCAGCTGGAAAATGCTGGTGTTTACTGCAACGTCCTGTAAGGGATATGCAACTTTTTAAAAAAAAATAAAAAAATAACTTCCGGTTGCTTGTTTAAAGGAGGCTTCTCTATGTTTAGATACCTCTCTACTGTATTCCACCATTGCTGTCATTGTCTAGCTGATGCTATAAAAAAAAAAGGTATGTCCAGAAATGAATGCCTTCATTCACGATCAATTATTTTGGAAACTGTCTATTGCATGGTTATGAAATTTTTCCTGCCGTCTTATATTCACCCCCACCCAAGGAATATGTCTTTGATAGGTCCAAAAGCAACTTAAATCGTGGAAAGCGGCGACATTTCTTTGATGAAAAACTAGCGATTTCTCGCTAATAAACTTGTTTTACAGTAATGGCCCGTTCCACTTCGCGAGGCTGTTGTCATAAGGCCAATCCCATGTCCCACGATGTTCCAGGAGAAAATTAACTATTCAACGCTAATGTTTCCATGTGAAGACGTAATACATTTAATAATATGCACTTCATCTCTGACCCATAAATTATATACCACAAATAAACAAACCTTGAAATCTACTGTACAATCTCCAGAACAAAAATTATTTTTGTTGGGTGGACATAATGAAAAGGTTATATGCTAAATCTCATCATTTTCCCTCAGTTGGTTACTGAGATATGGATGTGTATATGGAGGCAGACAAAAGTAAACAGACTATAGTAACATGTTTCCCTCTTTATACAGTAGTTCACTCTCTCACGCAGAAACTCAGGATATGACCACATTTGGGCTGAGTTGCCAGTCATTACTTCAGATCTGTGTCGATGTTTATAGCAAATAAATGTGCGTGTGGGTTTTGTGTGCAGGTGTGTGTGCATTAGTTTATCCTTATTTAGTTACGTGTTGTTATATTGTTTAGAATTGCTTGTATGTCATACCACATCACGCGTAAGGTATAAAATATAAGACAAAAAATACTCAGGGCTAAGTTTCAAACGTTGTTGTTGAGTTGGTGGTGGTGATGGTCAGGGTGGTGGTTATGATAGGGGTGGTGGAAGTAGAGGCTGTGGTTGGATGAGCATCGTTGTTCGAGTCATTTATTCTTGTACCACGTGAAGAATCGGAGAGTGACAATTTGAACATTAAACAAATTAACAGTGAATTTACGATTAGACATGCAGCATACTAATTGATTGATGCATATAGAACAACTAAAGTCAGAGTACAGATTGGGCGCCTATTTACTGTGCCAAGATGCGGGTGTAAAACTTGGACATTGGAGAAATCAGCTGACAGCACACGTGCACCTTTGAATATGAGTGCTACAGAAAAGTATTTCAGATGCACTGAACAAAACAAACGATAACAGCCAGATCTAACCACCAGGAACATTGAAGAAGGTTTGTTAAAAGGACAAATAAACGTGAGGAGAATGTAATATTTTGGGCATGCACAAAGACATAAATATGTGGAAAATATCATTAGGAAGGAGGAGTGCCAGAGAAGAGGAAGACCACGATGAAGATGAATTCAAATTGTGATAGATAATTTACTCATGACAGCAACAGAAGCAATGCATTTAGCTTATACTGAAATAAACTACTGAGTTTCACACGAAATCAGATTTCAAACAAAAATTACAGTCAACACTAAAGAGACGAAATGTGTTTCAAACGTTCGATACCTTGATTCTGTAAGTTGTTACTGTTGGCACCGCTCAACGGGCATTAGGGGACAAACACAATATGCTGAGGACGAGAAGCATCTCGAGTCTGTGACACAACACGAACAAGCAAATACAAGTAAATATTCTAAGACTATGCATTTATCTTCTGGCAAAAAAAAAAAAAACACACACACACACACACACACACACACACACACACACACACACACACACACACACACACACACACACACACACACACACACACACACACACACACACACACACACACACACACACACACACACACACACACACACACACACACACACACACACACACACACACACAGACACACACACACAGACACACACACACACACACAGACAGACACACACACACACACACACATGTGAACCATAGACCTTGTCGCATTCACTCAGGAGGGACAGTCAGAACTGTAAACTGAAATGGTGAAGGCAAATTCCTAGAATGCCGTGATTTAAAAGGAATACCTGATTGTCTGACTTACTGTAAAATGCTTTTATATGTGTTTGTGTATGTGTATTAGTGGAACAAGGGACAATCTTGAAAGAAAAGTATTAAATCTAGTCATGGTACTGCTGGACATAGAACTCCTCACTGCTCTGTGGGAAGGTAACCACACTAGCAACTACGTCATCACATCGCCTCGCTCTACTAACACTTCATCAACTTTGTTCATTCATTCATCATGTGCCATGCTGATAAGCGTGACAGTCATATTTCGCCATCACACTCGATCACCAGAGTCGTGGATCAGCTCACAGTGTTCTTGTCTCGACCATACCACGTGGTCAAGCCATCCAGGCGTTTACTTCTCTGCCTTCGTCTTGTTCTCTTCCCTTCAATTTTGCCAATTGTCACCAAGTTCTCCAATTTATTTGTTCTCATAACATGACCCCCAAAAATTTTACTGACTACGTCTAATTTCTCTAATCAGTTTACAATTTTCATTTGTTCCTTGTATGACTTGATCATTGGTTTTTCTATATGCCCATAGTAGTCTTTGCATTTCCTCAGAAACCACATTTCCACAGCCATCAGGTGTTTTTCAGCTTGCAGCTAATTGTCCACGCTTCACATCCATTCAGAAGTATAGGTTCTATGTAGCACCTTAACACTCTTTTTCTCGTTGCAAATGACATCTTTTTTATTGGTCAGTAAGTTTTTCATCTTAACAAAGGCAACCTTCGCCACGGCGATTCTGGTTCTAATCTCTTCAAGGCATCTCCCATCAGATGTTGTGACTGTTCCAAGATAATTGTACCGATTCACTTGTGTAAGAATATTCCCATTTACTTGTGTATTACTTTGTGGTATTTCCTTCTTCCTAGTGACGACCGTAATCTGTGTCTTCTTACTATTTAATTCTAACCCTAGTTGTTCACTGTGTGCAACAACCGCATCTACTAAATGTTGCAGATCCTGCTCATAGTCTGCAAACAAATACTGTTTCATCCGCATATCTAATATTACTTCTTTTACGTCCCCCTATGAGGATTCCTTTCATATCTTCTACATTTCTGAAAATATTTTAACTGTACAGGGAACAAAGACATTTAGACATTACACATCCCTTTCTCGCACCTCTCTTAATAGGCTGATATTGAGTTACTTCATTATCAATCCCATTATCAATCCTTATGGCAGCTTGTTGTTTCCAATGTATGTTTTTACAAGTCCAAGGTCTTTCCCGTCAATGCGTAGATCTGTAAGCATCTTTATCATATTGACATGTCTTACTTTATCAAATAAAGCAAAAACTTAAGTCACTGTTGGGTTCTATAGATCATTCAAATAATGTGAAAGGTGGGAGACGAAGAGTGATAACAGCAGATGGAAGGTGTATTAAGGAAGTTCTAATCTCATCTCATCATTAACGAAGTTAAATATAAAATAGTCCAAGTTAAAGCAGCATTTCACAAGATACGGGGATTTGGGGGGGGGGTGATATTCTGTGCAATATCTTTCTTTTTTTTTTGGGGGGGGGGGGTGGTAAACAGAGGTGAGAAATAGAAGTCTTAAGAGCGATGTTGATTCAATCCTGGTGTACGGAAGTGAGTAATGAACAATTAGTAGACAGGTGAAGAATTATGTGAAATTTGTAGACATACAGTTTTATGGAAGATTGATTAGACCACTATAGATAGATACAAAGCGAACTGAAGATGACTTGTAAGAAGTTAATTCACCAACAGAACTGGTTACTCGCTTAAGAAGCAAGCAATTCACACTCGTTGAACACAAGAGAAAGTGAAGCTGGAGTACGTCGTCACAACGGAAAATCTGAAGGGTGAGAGACGCATGTGACTGCCGAGAGGGAAGATGCTAAACAATTTGACACCATGGCATCAAGGAACATTAGTATCAGAAATAATTGGCATTGTACCGAGAAAGAAGGCTGTGGAACCACATGATAACCAACGCAATACGGGAAGGACTTATTAAAAGAAGAAGAAGGCTTATCAACTGTGTTCCTTTATTTGTATATAAGTCGGAAAATCACTCGTATGTGCTTTATTCCTACAAGGTAACGGTGATTTGTCCCCATTAACTGATTGGCGAAAAGCAATTGCAAACTACTGAGCGTAATCTTGCCAAGAGATCAACAATCAGCTGAAAGACGCTGATGTTGACAGCGATGTCCTGTAAAGGATATGCAAACATTTATTTATAACTGATTGGCGAACTTGACGACTCTACTGTGAAACTTTTTTACGCTAAAGTATACCTTTCCACTAACCTGGCTACTCGAATAAGAACACACAAATACTTAAATAACAGAGAGCCTACATAGTTATTCACGCATTTCCTGATATAATGGTGTGAGATATATAAATACGTACCTGACACGACGAGAGGATGAATGTATTGTAATATGTATTAAAGTTAAAGCTATGACAGGTTTACTGCTCTTGTGGTGTGAAGTTATAGGTCACAGATTGTCTAGACCAAATGGTCATGTGGTGGGAATGGCATTTACCTCCCTTCCTACCTTTCCTTCCCAGACAATGTCCAGAGAATGTTTCAATGCATCTTGCACCTGCACCTGCGAGGCTGGGTGGACACAGGAAGCGTCAGAGTCGGAAACAAAAACCCTGTCACCGAGAGTGATTTAAATCCAACAACTGTCTTAGCAAGCAACTTTGTTACATCTCCCGAGAGTGATTGATATCCAACAACTGTCTTAACAAGCAACTATGTACAACATCCCCGAGAGTGATTGAAATCCAACAACTGTCTTGGCAAGCAACTAGGTTACAACATCTCCACGTCGTGTATTGATAACAGACATAAACAATGCAACATGTGATCACAGAAATGTGATGGCTTGACGGCCTAGCCATGCAGATACCCACCCCCCTCCCCCGCCCCCTCTCCCACACAATAAACAATAATAAGTGTAAACTGAAAAAGTAACAGCGAGAATGATTGTTAAAAGCAACACCACCTTCTCAAACTGAAGCAAATGCCACATTAAAACAAGTGCTGTAGCAGGAATCTGATGGAAGTATGTCAAGTGTTTACACCATGTCATTGTTTAGACCTCAGTGCATGGGAGAGTGGATGGTCAGTGTTTGCACCATCTCATTGTTTAGACCTCAGTGCACAGGGAAGTGGATGGCCAGTGTTTGCACCATCTCATTGTTTAGACTTCAGTGCACAGGGAAGTGGGTAGTCAGTGCTTGCACTATCTCATTGTTTAGACCTCAGTGCACATGGAAGTGGATGGCCAGTGTTTGCACCATCTCATTGTTTAGACCTCAGTGCATGGGAGAGTGGATGGTCAGTGTTTGCACCATCTCATTGTTTAGACCTCAGTGCACAGGGAAGTGGATGGCCAGTGTTTGCACCATCTCATTGTTTAGACTTCAGTGCACAGGGAAGTGGGTAGTCAGTGCTTGCACTATCTCATTGTTTAGACCTCAGTGCACATGGAAGTGGATGGCCAGTGTTTGCACCATCTCATTGTTTAGACCTCAGTGCATGGGAGAGTGGATGGTCAGTGTTTGCACCATCTCATTGTTTAGACCTCAGTGCACAGGGAAGTGGATGGCCAGTGTTTGCACCATCTCATTGTTTAGACTTCAGTGCACAGGGAAGTGGATGGCCAGTGTTTGCACCATCTCATTGTTTAGACCTCAGTGCATGGGAGAGTGGGCGGTCAGTGTTTGCACCATCTCATTGTTTAGACCTCAGTGCGTGGGGGAGTGGGCGGTCAGTGTTAGCACCATCTCATTGTTTAGACCTCAGTGCGTGGGGGAGTGGGCGGTCAGTGTTAGCACCATCTCATTGTTTAGACCTCAGTGCGTGGGGGAGTGGGCGGTCAGTGTTAGCACCATCTCATTGTTTAGACCTCAGTGCACAGGGAAGTGGGTGGTCAGTGTTTGCACCATCTCATTGTTTAGACTTCAGTGCACAGGGAAGTGGGTGGTCAGTGTTTGCACCATCTCATTGTTTAGACCTCAGTGCACAGGGAAGTGGGTGGTCAGTGTTTGCACCATCTCATTGTTTAGACCTCAGTGCGTGGGGGAGTGGGCGGTCAGTGTTAGCACCATCTCATTGTTTAGACCTCAGTGCACAGGGAAGTGGGTGGTCAGTGTTTGCACCATCTCATTGTTTAGACCTCAGTGCACAGGGAAGTGGGTGGTCAGTGTTTGCACCATCTCATTGTTTAGACCTCAGTGCACGGTGGAGTGGGTGGTCAGTGTTTCCCTCCCGTAGCGAACGGTGAGCCGGGGGATTCTATCCTCGTCTGACGGCGTCAGTTTCACTTGCAGCATATCTTCCAAACGGTCACACCAACCTGTTAACGCAATATTAAGAAACCAATCTACATAACGTCTATAGGAAACATTATGGCGTACATTTAGTTGGATCAGCACGCAATATCTTCTTCTTCAGCGTTCCGAGCCATTGAGGTTCTTTGCTGCAAATACAATCCGTCTCCATTCGTCTCTCTGGTGGACCTTCTCTTGCCAGTCGTTGATTCCAAGTGCTTGTAGGTCTGTACATGTATTATCTCTCCACCGCCTTCTTGGTCTACCTCGGGGTCTACGGTCATTTATTTCCTGAGTGTAAGCGAGTTTTGTTACCCTATTATCTTCCATTCTTTCTATATGCCCCAGCCATTGTAGTCTATTAGCCTTCATGATACCAGTGATTAGCGGGGACTTAAACAGATCATAAATGTCTTTGTTACTTCTTCTTTTCCACTCTCCACTTTGTGTATCCCTAATGGGTCTAAAGATGCGTCTTAAAATTTTGTTCTCAAAGGTTTGTAACAAAGATTCGTCTCCTTTCGTAGCACGCAATATAGCATATTTTAGCATATTTTTTTTACATACATGAAAATAAAATCAAATAAAACTAAAACAAATAAAATATGCACGCAATATAGCATATTTTATTTGATTTTGTTTTATTTGAGTTTATTTTCATGTATGTATGCCTCAATAAGATGATGAGAATTTCGTAAGTAATATGTAGTGTATTTTTTTCCCTCAATTATTTGAATGCGTTGAGCCTGTTTTCGCATTGAAACTGTTATATGGTTATCTTGAACTTACTTAGTAATGATTGTTGCGTTCTGAACTAAACGTAGTGTAGCAGACACGAATGCCATGTGTCGCAAGTTTTAACATATTTATGATAAATTCGTTTAGTAATCATTATAGTACATATATTACTTTTATTGATTTTTTCCCAGTTTCTGATCTGTGTAAGGTTGTGCACTTATTTGTGGTTGATGTTTCTCCGCAGGATCTGTATATTCATATTTGGTTCAGTATGCATTGTCATATATTGCTGCTGTCAAGATCTTTCTTATTCAAAATAAGTATTAACACTCTGGTGTAGCCTTTATTGTCACCCATGGTTCCGGTTACCTGGTGTTTCACCTGTGTAAGGGAATTAGCGTGATGGTAACTGAGAAGATCGACAAACAATGATCTGGTGTTTAAAAAAAAGTCGCTTAAACGTCGACAGGGTCGGCTTCATTGCACCGGGCTTTTATCCCATATGGCTCAGCCTCTTTCCTCAGCGCGGAAAGCGTCGCACGAAGCACGAAATCCGTAGCTCCTGCGATGACCCCCAGGAGTCTCCGAAAAAATGCACTCGTGAACCGAAGGACGCGGCCAGGAACCTAACCGACAACCTTCGGAGCCCGAGTCAGACGGCTTACTACTTCGCCACGGAGACTCAAATGATCTGGTGTACGAAGACATTTATTCTTTTACAGATGTAGTTGATTTTAGTGTGAGTGTCAAGCAACTAACAATGGTAGAATAGAAAGACAGCAAATCGAATAACTAAGCATATATCAGTGTGAGTGGAAAAGAGAGTTAATCAGTCTTCAGGAATCGCTGTACAGGTTATAAAACGCCGTCCTAGTCGATTAATGTTCAAATTTGGTGAAGTGTGAGCAATTAGCCGATCCCAGTCGGTTATGTGTAAACATAAAGTGTTCGTGGTAAATTTAAAATTACCGTGGAAATAACAGATGTTCCACATTCGATCAATACCCGTGACTATGTGTTTTAATTACTTCAGCTTAAGTATAATTCATTTATTCACTTCATTTGATACATAGCTCTGCAGATGCAACGAAATATCGTGCAACATATTGTTTGTGATTTCTGGTTTACATTCACTAAGGGAAGACGTTTTGAAGCTTCTTTTTTCATTGCTGTATTCGATTACAACACGAATTGAGAATGAAGCTTCCCCAAACAAGTCATTGTCGACATCGAGCTCGAGAGATGAGATATTATAACTAAGTTCTCCTGGGAGCAGTGTGCAGAAATACTTAGGGATGGCTGCTGTATTGGGAGACTAACCATGCATGAGAACATCCAGTGTGCAGTTTCGTAGCTCGACAAAACATAAGTTTAATTATTTTTCTGTCTAACCAAGTTTGACGGCAATTATATCCGATGCATCGAAGTTTTCAAGGAACGATGCTGTTTATTAGCCAACTGTCTTTGATGTTCACATCATGTAGAACAGTGGTTCTCAATCGGTGGGGAATTCCCCACCCCCACCTCCCTGGGGGGGGGGGGGGAGTTGTAGGGTTTCCATGTGGGGAGGGGGAAGAATTAAGATTGTTTCAAGATCGTGTTAATACAAGAACCGATTACTTCATATTGTTCTCCCCCCCCCCCCCCCCCCCATACTTTACGATTCTGTATTTCTCGTCTTTTTGAAATTCCTTTTATAACGTAAGAAGACCCGCAAATCACGTTTTATGTAGACGTCTACACTTGCTCTAGTAGTATGTGTTATTAAGTTAAGCTTCCATTTTGACGTATACTGTGGTGGGGGGGGGGGGGTTATTAATAGGAAGGTAAAACGAAATGAGGGGATGACATTCTGAACATATGGTGAAGGGATGCATGGGCCAAAAAAGGGTGACAACCACTGATGTAGAAAGTATTTGTCTCCCTCTTGATCCACAGTTTTCTAAACACATTTTGTAACATTAAATTCAAAAGTCTTATTTGCTTCTTGAATGGTTGCGAAATTGTCATTAACTCATATCCCTTGAACCCTCTACGGGGAATCAGATTATTATTTCGCCTCGGAAGTATGTCCAATTTTCTCCTAGGAAGAATGTTGAACGAGGAGACCGAGCGCGTATATGAATATTCTGGGTGCAGTGATGTCGGTTCTTAGCACAATTCAATTGAACAACTCAACGTACTTAATATAAAGAATGACAGGTAAGACAATCGGCTTCATTGCACCGCGTTTTATCCCGTATGGCTCGGTCATTTTTTTTTTTTTTTTTTTAAATTTCGTGCCGAAAATATTGGACGCAAACTCCATAGCTTCAGAGACGATCCCCCCAGATATTTCCAAAACCATCGCTTTCGTGAATCGAAAAACGTAGTTAGGAAACAAAACCACAACCTTAGTGGCAAAAGGCAGGTGGCTTGACCATTTGGCCACGGAGACACACAGACGTTTCATAGCTCAAGACGTGCGTGATCTCAAGGGGTTCTTTTACTTGCAACTTGTTTACTTCGCAGACATTGTCTATACTTATATATATTATACATTATAATGGGTTCATTCGTGTCATGTATTTCTATCATCCTTTGCTGCTACACTTATCTCTAATGTCCCTTTTGTTGTTAATGTTGATTGTTCTTTAAAATGTCTGCAGGTGAGTATTATAATCCAAATAATCTCACTGACTTCTTTCATGTCTATTATACGAGTTCCCAGTTATCTTTACTATATGAACTTCTGTAGCGACAGAGTTTGAATACTTGTGTTTCTTTTATCCCTAACTAACCTACATTTGGAAGTCATGGCAGTAAGTAAAGCAATAACATGGCTCGAGAAACAGACATTCAATAGGGCATGTTTCCTTAGCGATTCAATGAGCATGCTCAAGAGGATAGAGACGGGGTGGATCCGAAGAGAGTGGTTGCTGTCTCTGGAGCGGTCTCGGCTGACAAAGATTAGTTTCATCTTCGTGCCAGGGCATGAGGGAGTACAAGGAAATGAGCGGGCTGACAAGCTGGTAGGTAAGGCTACTGTGAAGGGCGGACGCGCCATGGACCAGGCTGACATTCTGAATGCTCTACGCAAAGTAAGACTTTTGCGAGAACCAAGAGATGACTGCGAATCTACAACCATGGTCAGACTGCGAGAACGGCAAATTAAAAGAGGTGTGGCCAAACAAGAACACTATGCAGGAAGCCAAAGAAGATTGATAAACCAACACAGAACTGATGTCGTTTGCTGAGGGGGGGAAGAGGGGGGGGGGAGGTTCCGAGCACATACGGACTGAATCATTCGATGTGCAATTAGGATGATGTGTCGACTAACTAACTAACTAACTAACCTACATGTAAGATCAATATAACCAGTTTTCCGGTACCTTGGAATATATATGTACATTTCGGTTTTAAAATAGAGCACTATGAATACTTATAAAAGCCCTTAAACTTCACAGTTTGCAAGCTCCTCTAGGCATCGCTCAGCAATTTTCCTCGCAGCACATGTTGCGTACGTACATACACTTAAGCCGTAACGCGTAGCTATCGTGTTTTAAAAACATGCTAGCCTGCTTTAGTATGGAGTCGACGTGAAGCAACGGGACATAGAATTCTAACCGCAGCAGAAATAGACGCTAAATCTATATATGCCAACTACTTAGTATTGCAGGCTACGTTACTCTCTAGTTATTTATTTAACACACATATACTGGCAGTCAAACGGCGTGCTTGATCTGTCTGTGTCGTCCACATAGATCAACTTCTATACGTCAAAACCAAACACCAGAATGTCTGCAGCAGTTAACATTGGACTTGTTGTTCTAGCAGCTATTGTACTCCGGTATCTCTATTTCACGGGCTCTCCCAGGCCTCCCCGTCTGGCAGAAAAGTTCAACTCAAGCTACGACTACATTGTAGGTAAGTTAACGTGTGGTTTAAGTCTCCCTTATGTTTATTAGAGTCGCAGTAATGCTGGGGATCGTGGCAAGGTCCGTCAACACAGTTGACCGTGTTCAATCCGGAAAAGAGGGAGATTGGTTTCCACAGTTGTAGATTGGTTTCCACAGTTGTAGATTGGTTTCCACCGTTGTAGATTGGTTTCCACAGTTGTAGATTGGTTTCCACAGTTGCAAGTTGTAACAACAACAACAATTCCCAAAGCAGTAACCTGCTACGGTTCGTGCAGTGTGAGGAACGCCGAGTTTTCTAGGTCTGAAATATTTGGCCAGTCGTTTCCTCACTTAGCGGGAGAAATTGTGAACTATCATGAGAAGCATGGGATTTCTTGACATGTGATACACTTAAGTGAACCATTGTATCACTAATAACATGCAGCTGACGGAGCAGCCGTTGGACACAACACCAGAAAACAAACCAAGGTGAGAATTATGAGGGATTCATCGTTCCTGTGGCAACATAAAGATGTGAATCATATAGCATTTAGTAATCATTAAAGAAGAATTTCGAGGATGTTGATCTTAAATGTTAAAGGAAGATTCGTAGAATCAAGCAGGATCAAGAAGAAGAAAACTACGGGCATTCGATCAGAAGAGTAAAGTGAAGAAAAATGGCTCGTAAGTCTCGGAAACAGAAATACTTTGATCGTATTGAAAGTCACAATGACTTAGAAAGAAAATTACTCTGATGTGTGGTTCCGTGTAGACGGGGCAGAGGTCACCCAGTATAAAGGTGCACATGGGATCTGGTGAGTGATAGAGAGTTTACCAATGGGGCCTGGTGAGTGATAGAGAGTTTACCAGTGAAGCCTGATGATTGATAGAGAGTTTACCAGTGGAGCCTAGTGAGTGATAGAGAGTTTACCAGTGAAGCCTGATGATTGATAGAGAGTTTACCAGTGGAGCCTGATGATTGATAGAGAGTTTACCAGTGAAGCCTGATGATTGATAGAGAGTTTACCAGTGGAGCCTGATGATTGATAGAGAGTTTACCAGTGGAGCCTAGTGAGTGATAGAGAGTTTACCAGTGAAGCCTGATGAGTGATAGAGAGTTTACCAGTGGAGCCTGGTGATTGATAGAGAGTTTACCAGTGGAGCCTGATGATTGATAGAGAGTTTACCAGTGGAGCCTAGTGAGTGATAGAGAGTTTACCAGTGAAGCCTGATGAGTGATAGAGAGTTTACCAGTGGAGCCTAGTGAGTGTTAGAGAGTTTACCAGTGGAGCCTGATGATTGATAGAGAGTTTACCAGTGAAGCCTGATGATTGATAGAGAGTTTACCAGTGAAGCCTGATGATTGATAGAGAGTTTACCAGTGAAGCCTGATGAGTGATAGAGAGTTTACCAGTGGAGCCTGATGATTGATAGAGAGTTTACCAGTGAAGCCTGATGATTGATAGAGAGTTTACCAGTGGAGCCTGATGATTGATAGAGAGTTTACCAGTGGAGCCTAGTGAGTGATAGAGAGTTTACCAGTGAAGCCTGATGAGTGATAGAGAGTTTACCAGTGGAGCCTGATGATTGATAGAGAGTTTACCAGTGGAGCCTGATGATTGATAGAGAGTTTACCAGTGGAGCCTAGTGAGTGATAGAGAGTTTACCAGTGAAGCCTGATGAGTGATAGAGAGTTTACCAGTGGAGCCTGATGATTGATAGAGAGTTTACCAGTGAAGCCTGATGAGTGATAGAGAGTTTACCAGTGGAGCCTGATGAGTGATAGAGAGTTTACCAGTAGAGCCTGATGAGTGATAGAGAGTTTACCAGTGGAGCCTGATGAGTGATAGAGAGTTTACCAGTGAAGCCTGATGAGTGATAGAGAGTTTACCAGTGGAGCCTGATGATTGATAGAGAGTTTACCAGTGAAGCCTGATGATTGATAGAGAGTTTACCAGTGAAGCCTGATGATTGATAGAGAGTTTACCAGTGAAGCCTGATGAGTGATAGTGAGTTTACCAGTGGAGCCTGGTGAGAGCGACATTGGACGAAGGCGCTGATACATGATGATGGTATAAATGTAAACGTGCTGCTTGTAACCGTTTACTGTATTGAGTGTATATAAACATTGTGGCGAAGGGGTTCGGACGCAATTCGTAATCCCGCATACCCGCGTTCGAAACACAGCTGTGGGAGATTTGGCAGCAGACCGCATTTTGTTGTTCTTTTATGAAATGGTATGGGTGCCGGTGGGTCAGAAATCAACGTCAAACTACTGAACGTAAACTTACCAAGAGATCACGAACAGCCAAAGAATGCTGGGATTCACTGCCACGTCCTGTAAAGAATATGCAACTAACTTTAACTTTCCATATATGTAAATGTACTGTATATTGTACTTTCTATATATGTAAATGTACTGTATATTGTACTTTCTATATATGTAAATGTACTGTATATTGTACTTTCTATATATGTAAATGTACTGTATATTGTACTTTCTATATATGTAAATGTGCTTTCTGCAGGTTTCAATATAGTCGCCAGAAAGGAAACCTCACGACAATATATCCACAGTGGTAAAGAAAAAAACACTAAGTAAATAAATTGGAAATTTGAGAATGATTGATTGATTGATTTAGCAATCGACATCGCAGCATTCGGGGCATTCCCATAAGCGCTCCGTCCCCATCCTCAGCAGCCAGCGAAGAGTTCTAACACTAATAGTACCAGTAGCAATCTGCTTATATGTCCGTCTCTCCTTTCCTCTGAGCGTTGAGCGTCGGCCAGATCCCCTCGTCACTCCTCGCTGTATCATTCTTGCCAGACCATGGTAATCCATTTGCTCCTCCGAGGTGTGCACGTGCTCCTACAAGGCCGCAACCACGTCTGCCTTATCATGTATCAATACTCCACCAAGTTCTGCAGAGCCAGCCAATCTGTCCGCCTGTTCATTTCCCAGCACACCGGCATGCCCCGGAGAAAAGATCCAGGCGATGCTTGTCAACCGTGACCTCCGAAGCGAAGCAAGCCACTCCGCACGAAGCCTGCCTGTCCTCACCCTCGTCAGCTTGCTTTCTGAGTCAGTTACAATCACGATGTGTGTGTGTGTCGTATTCTCCATCCAGCGGAGAGCCGCATTGACCGCCTCCACCTCCATTCTTCAGCTGGATGTTGTGGTATCATATGCCAGGCTCTCCTGCCCCAAACGTCGACCATTGGCTTTGGCTATGAACCCCCAGCCACTTTTCTCACCTCTTGACACCGAACCATCTGTGTAGATAATCACATCACCCGAGTGAGCATTGTCCTGAATTAGTTGCTGGATTTCCACTGCTGTGGCCCCTGCTGGCCACTCCCTGCACTCCCGGCTTAATGTGATTATAACTCTGCACAATTCTGACTGCACCGCTGGCACTCTGACCCACTCCTCTCCACGCCTAATGTTCTCCAAGGGGCACACCTGTCTGATCGTATCCTCTGCCTGAGCCATCCATGATTTCCCTCTTATCAGTCGCTGACCCTTAACTGCGCTCAGCGCCTCATGCAGAGGGTGGTCTGTGTCTGCAGCTATTCTGAGGCATGCCTTCACCTGCATCACCTTGAGCCTACCAGCAACACTCGGCAGACCAAGGATGTAACGCATACACACTACTGGGGTGTCTCTAGTGCATCCCAGAATTACCCGCATAGCTTCGTTCTGTATGCGCTCTAACTTCACCAGCAGACTCTCTGAGACAGTGAGCAGACCTAATCCATAATCATCTACTGAGAGGATCAAGTGCTTGTATAGTGTGAAAAGCATTCTCTGCTCTGTGTCCATTGCAGCCATAGTTTTAAGTGCACTGAGTCCCTTTTGAGATCTTGTCACAACCGTCTCCCCATGGTACTTGAAGGATAGGCGCCTGTCAAATGTGATCCCCATGGCAGTAATTTGAGAAATTTGATAAGAAGTGATCAAATTAGTATTGCGTGTTAAGGGATGCAATGGAAAATAATGAAAATGTACGGATGTAGCTTAAAAGCTTAAACAGCTTGGCAACAGATAATAATTGCAAGAGCACCTTCACTGGCATAAAAGAGGGCAGCTTGAGGTTGGATAATCTCTGCTGAAAGATCATCTTAAATTTTCAGATTTAGAGATATGGATTTACCTCAGGAAAACGAGTATCTGCGGTGAAGTGGACATAACAAATAGCAAGGCAAACAGTCCCCCCCCCCCCCCTTTTTTTTTTTTTGCATATCCTCTACAGGACAACGCTGTCAACATCTTTCAGCTGATTGTTGATTTCTTGGCAAGATTACGCTCAGTAGTTTGCCATTGCTTTCTGAGCCACCGGCTCCCATACCCCGTAAGTTACCGACGCGGTTAGAACCGCTACCGATTCTCGCCGTCGTCACGTTACTCACGAGAGTATACGGGATTACGGAGAAAGTCGCTAACCCCTAGGGCAGGGATACCGGCAAACAGTGCTTTATGGAAACTAAATATTATCTAGAGCCAGTCACTTAACACCTGGAGGCAGGTCACAATCTGAGGGCCAGTATTTCCAAGCCAGTGTTCTTCATGCGATTATATTTACTGAACATTTTGTTTCCTTTTGCCGAGATTATAAATTTTAAATACCATTTTGAAACCGCTCGTGACGTTTATAAAATATATTTCTATATATAAGTGCAATGCCGATAAGCGTGGGTGGTAATGTTTCGCCATCTCACTCGATCACCAGAGTAGTGGATGGGCTCAATGTTCCTGTTTCGACCATGTCACGTGCCCAAGCCATTCAGGTATTTACTTCTCTGCCTTCTCCTTATTCTCTTCCCCTCGATTTTGCTAGTTGTCGCCAAGTTCTCCAATTTATTTCTTCTCATAACGTGACCAAAAAATGTTGACTGTCTACGTCTAATTTCTCTAATCACTTTACGATTTTCGTTTGTTTCTTGTAGGACTTGGCATTGTCGTTTCTGTCTGTCCGTTTTAGTTTTTGTATTTTCCTCAGAAATCACATTTCCATAGCCATCAGATGATTTTCAGCCTGTTTGCTCATTGTCCACGCTTCACATCTATCAAAAATCACAGGTCCTATATAGCACCTCAACACTCTTTTTCTCGTTGCAAATGACATCATTTTATTGGTCAGTATGTTTTCCATCTTACAAAAGACTACCTTCGCAATGGCGATTCTTGTTCTAATCTCTTCAAGACATCTTCCATCAACTTTTATGACTGTTCCGAGATTTTTGTATCGATTCACTTGTATATTACATTGTGGTATTTCCTTCTTCCTAGTAATAACCATAATCAGTGTCTTTTTACTATTTAATTCTAACCCTAGTTGTTCACTGTGTGCAAAACCGTATCTACTAAATGTTGCAGGTCATGTTCATTGGCTGCAATCAATACTGTATCGTCCACATATCTAACGGTGTTGATGTTTCTTCCTCCAATGATGATTCCTTTCATATCTTCTACATTTCTGAAAATATGTTCACTGTACAGGGGGGAAAAACAGATCTAGAGACATTACACATCCCTGTCTCACACCTCTCTTAATAGGCTGATATTGAACTACTTCATTGTCAATCATTATGTAAGCTTGTTCCCCCCCCCCCATATATGTTTTTTTACAAATCTAAGGTCTTTCCCATCAATTTGTAGATCTGCAAGCAACTTTAACATGTTGACATATCTTACTTTATCGAAAGCCTTTGTGTAGTCAATAAAGCAAAGGCATTGGTCTTTGTTTACTTCCATAGAACGTTCAATTAATGTTCTCAGCATTTATGCTTCATTTACTGTATTCTTTCCTTCTACAAACCCACATTGTTCTTCTCCTATTTCGAGTTTTATTTTCTTCCTCTTTGCATAATAATTCATAGCAGAATCTTCGTGATCTGGCTCATTATACTAATTGTTCGATGTTGATCACATTCCAAGGCTCCTGATGTCTTCAGGATTGTAATAAATATTCTCGTAGAATTGCATAATTCAGGATGTATATCTCCAGTATCATATATTGCGTTCAGCTGTCTGGTGACCTGTCTATGCCATATTCTTCTAAGGCATTTACTATTTCTGTTGTGATGTTGTCTGGACCCGGGGTCTTGCCAGTTTTCACATGGTTAAGCGTATTCTGAACTTCCATCTTCAAAATTGATGGTCCTTCATCATTATTCCGAATATCATACTGTTCTTCTCTTGTGTCATCATAAATTTCTTTCACATAATCTGACAATGCATGTAACATCTGATCTTTTTCTATTATTATTTTGCCATCGTTGGTTTTTAGGCAGCCCGTTGATGTGTGGGTTCATTTGTTAGTGATGCCATTAATTCTTTTCTTCATTAATTTGGTATTCCGTGTGTTGTGTTGGTTTTCAATTTCCCTGCAATTTTCCTCAAGCCATGCTTATTTTGTCTCTTTGCAAAGCTTCCTAATTTTCCTGTGAATCTCTTCATATTTTTCATGGTTATTTTTGTTATTTCTTCTTATTTCCATGAGTTGTAAGATGTCTTCCGTCATTCTTTTCTTGCGTCCCATCATCTTTACTTTTGGGATGGTTGTTTCTGCAGCTTGGTTGGCTGATTTCTTTAATATTTCCCATTGGTCGCTGACATCGTGAAATAATTTTTCCATTTCGGAAATGCACCAAATCTGTTCTTTACCTCTACCTTGAATTTATCTTTTATCTTCTTACTATTAAGTGCCCGTAGATCAAATTTTGTGTTGTTTCTTGGTGTGTATTTGACATTCTTTATACTAATATTATACTATAGTTTATAAAACTATGGAACGAGTTAATCATTCCATATATAATGGTCATTATAACTGAGAGAGAAACAATCTGCACCAAAAACACATGTCCTTTAAGAGTTAAACAGCCTTTAAGCAAACCTAAATACTTTTCAGCGGTGTTAGTGTTGTCGCTTGTGCACAAGCTTAGTACTCAGTTTAATCCCTAGTAGAAGTGTGTTCGACCATAGCGGTTCTGGCATTGAGTCAGCCTTGTCACACGAGTGTCAGGTATTTCTCAAAGATTGTTCCAGACTCTGGGGATGACAATTGGTCCAGACGGGGTTAGTTTCTCTTCCGCTTATGCCAAGTCCTAATAAACTGTGAAAGCTTAAAACGTGACACTTATACTGTAGGATCTACAATGAATTTTGACCTTGAAATAGTAAGCAGACGATATGAAGAAAGAAGTTCAGTAAACACGCACAGAAAGACATGCAGCAGCGAACACCCACCAGACAACATAAGTAAACATTTCTTGCGGTGATATGTCCAATTTGAGCACAACAGATTGACGCAGGGATGTTGCATTGTAGTTATCGTTTTAATCTGGTGCAGTCACGTCGTTTACCTAACTGGATGTTGTCTTCATCGTTCAAAGGCGACAGGTACTGCACACTTTATTTAGACAGTAAACATTAATGTCAGTATTGCATTCTGCAGTTGGTTTTCTTCAAATTAAAGGACGATCAAGACACCGTGTATTTATCCTCCTCTGTTGAAAACGACCAGGCGTTATCAAGAACATGTCAACAGAAAGCCAGCAGCAGTCTACTTGAATCATCAACTTTTGGCTGGTCCCTATGGCCATTAACTCCATATGACGTCATCATTAATCACGTAATCATTTTTCTCCTATAAAGTGAAAATATTTTCAGAAATGTAGAAGATATAAATGGAATCATCATTGGAGGACGAAACATCAATAACATTAGATATGCAGATGACACAGTATTGATTGCAGACAATGAGAAGCATCTGAAACATCTAGTAGATGGCAGTTGTTGCACACAGTGAACAACTGGGGTTAGGAATAATAGTAAAAAGACGCAGATTATGGTCGTCACTAGGAAGAAGAAATATCACAATGTAATAACCAAGTAAATGGAAATATTCTCCAACAAGTGAATCGGTACAATTATCTCGGAACAGTCATAACATCTGATGGGAGATGCCTTGAAGCGATTAGAACAAGAATCGCCATGTCAAAAGTAGTCTTTAGCAAGATGAAAAACATACTGATCAATAAAAAGATGTCAACTGAAACGAGAAAAAGAATGTTGAGGTGCTACATAGAGCCTGTACTTTTGTATGGATATGAAACTTTGACAATGTGCAGTCAAGCTGAAAAACATCTGATGGCTGTAGAAATGTAGTTTCTGAGGAGAATGCAGAGAATATCATGGACAGACAGAAAAACAAATGACCAAGTATTACAGAAAACAAATGATAATCGTGAACTGATTAGAGAAATTAGACGTAGAAATTCACAATTTTTCGGACATGTTATGAGAAGAAATGAATTGAAGACCTTGGTGACAACTGGCAAGATCGAAGGGAACAGACCAGGGGGAAGACCAAAAAGTAAATACCTGGATAGCTTGGCCACATGGCAGGGTCGAGACAGGAACACTGAGCTTATCCATGATTCTGGTGATCGAGTGAAATAGCGAGTCATGACCGCCCATGCTTTCCGGCATGGCACATGATGGATAGATAGATAGATAGATAGATAGATAGATAGATAGATAGATAGATAGATAGATAGATAGATAGATAGATAGATAGATAGATAGATAGATGGGTGGATGGATGGATGGATGGATGGATGGCTGGATGGATGGATGGATGGATGGATGGATGGATGGATGGATGGATGGATGGATGGATGGATGGATAGATAGATAGATAGATAGATAGATAGATAGATAGATAGATAGATAGATAGATAGATAGATAGATAGATGGATAGATAGATAGATAGATAGATAGATATCGTGTGGTTGTAAAATCTCACTACACTTTGTATGTAGGACAAATTTGAAAAACTAAAGTACATGACGTCATACACAGTATGCTCCACAGTCCATCGTGTAGCAATATGCAGCTAATGGCTGTCGTCTGCTGGAGTAGTTCTTTGCACTCAAAACAGAATGGTGTTGGCAACTTAAGAACGAATTTATTTGGTTGAACAAGTGTTTTGAAATGGCGATCGATATATACATATGGTTGTTCAGAGATTTATAGCAGGATTTCCTGATAAACAAACCCCTCATTGCTTTAAGGTTAGAAATTCGTTGAATACGTTTCTTGCTACTTGAAATGTGGAAGATGCTCTGCGATCTAATGGGGCTGCTGTGTATGAAGAAAAAGAAAAAGGCAGAATCTTGAAAAGTCCAAGCAAGTCCTTAAGGAAAATGTCGCAACGAGTGAACGTATCAGTGAGCACAGTGCACAAAATTCTTAAACAATGATTACATTTTCATTCATACGTGATTTCTGTTGTGTCTGAACTAAAAGGTGTGATAATGAATCCAGAGTCAACAACTCCTTGTGGTTTCAAGCATTTCTAACTAAAGAAGACGAATCAATTCTCGGTGTAACATTCTTCTCTGATGAGGCATGATTTCATCTATCTGGATACGTGAATAATCAAAATAATCGTATTTGGAGCACTTTTAATCTCAATGCATTTTATGAAGCGCCTCCACACGATGAGAAAATTAGGGTATGGTGTGCCGTCAGTATAGAACGTATTATTTGACAAATTTTCTTCAACAACACTATAATATATCTATGCCGGTCTCCCTGGTGGAGTGAGTTAACGACTTTCACCGGAATCACGTATATCCACACGAGGAACACAAGTGCGCCAGATTCGGCAGCGGGTCGCGTCGCGTTGATTATTTACGGGGTAAGTGAGCCAGTCGCTCAGAAAGCAGTGGCAAACTACAGGGCGTAATCTTGTCAAGAACATTAACAACAGCTAAAAATGCTGGTGTCGACTGCAACGTCATGTTGGGGATATACAACTTTAAAAAGAAAAAAAAAAGAAAAAACACTGTATATGCCGATCGGTACGGTAAAGACATTCTGGAACCTTTTTGTTTAAACAGCTGAATGAACGTGAAATTGAAGAGGCGTGGTTCCTGCAAGACTGCAACTGCACACACAGCTAGAGCATCACTGGGTTATTTAGAAGAAATTTTCGTAAATCACCTAATATCACTTGGAATTTGGCCTGCTCGTTCACCATATCTAACTCCATATGGGGTTTCTTCAAAGGACATGATTATAAAAATAATTTATACACAATTGAGTACCTGAAAGAAGCAATCAGAATTACCATTCAAGAAATAACAGACATGTTGCAGAAGGTATTTGACAATATGAAGAGACGTGTACATTCATGTCCTGAAGCCCATGGTGGACGTTTCCAACACCTGTTATAATGAATACTTCATTGGTACTTTCCAGCTTCCCCAAAACAGCTTTAGACCATAGCAGTGGCTATTGGAACTATTTGGAACGTTCATTTGAAATCTTTTTGTGCCGCACAGCGCATAATTACGTACGTTGAATATTGATCATGTCATAGTCATGTGATAACTATTGACCAATGAATAAAAGAGCACGTGCTTATCGTCCCATGATGCATAGGTTCTGTTTCTGACCGTTGAGAAAATTGCCGGGTTGATCCAAAATCCGTCCAAAGAAGCTCACAGAGCGGTGATTCAGTTTCTTTCATTTGAAGGATGTCGACCAGTGGACATTCATCGAAGAATGCAGTCAGCGTACAGTAACAAATGTTTGTCGAAGACAACAGTGACAGACTGGACACGAATGTTTCGGAAAGGACGTCAGTTCACGACAGATCTTCGACGGCCGGGTCAAGGGCATATTGTTGCAACAGAAAAAACAATTGCCAAAATTGATGCAGCAGAACAGATGAACCGTTGTCGAAGCATACGTTCGCTAGCGAAAGAATTTGATGTTCCAATTGGGATTTGTCACCATGTGATTTTCATTTCTTCGGACCTCTAAAAAAGCTCTCAAGGGGCAACGATACGCAGAGGTGTTTCCAAGACACCAGGGCCGGGTTATATACTGGCCAAGACCTATTGACGCGTCCTCGCCGAGCGTCCTGGGCAACAGGTCCCTTCGGGGTCCTGGCTGAAGTCAATAGGATCGCCGATTCCTCCGAAGTCGGAGAGTGTCTGCCTGTATCGCGAGGAACCACCAGTCTGCACACCAATAAGCCAGACATGGGACAACGGATACTCACACAAACCTCAAGTCCTGTATGACATCACACTGATGTTGGACAACAGGATGCCTTCATCCTACATACAGGACTTTGCGTTGAAGCTCAAGCCAATGAACACAAGCAAGCAAGCAAGCAAGCAAGCACACTGATGCAGACGTAATGAACGCGGTAAACACTTGGTTCAGTTTAGTTTAGTTTAGTTTAGTCGATGGATCAACATCACGCCACGCGGGTGTGACCCATAAGTGCTCCGTTCTTCTCCTAACTCAAACCTGAGTTTGGAGAAACTCACCTCAGTGCACGAACTCCTCCGTAGCACCGGCGAGGATCCTGAAATACTTTGGGTAGATTTTTAACTCGAAATTTTGCCCGGCAGCGCCGTTAGGCTACTCTTATTCGATTTCCAACTGCCAAGGGATTTTTTACGTGCGTAACAATACACACGGGCGTCCGATCTCACTACCCAGAGACCAGGGGAAATTTTATTACTAGTCCACGCGAAAAAATCCCGGTCGTCACCGGGGCTTGATTGATTGATTGATTTAGGAATCGACATCACATCATTCGGGGCATTCCCATAAGCGCTCCGTCCCCATTCTCAGCAGCCAGCGAAGAGTTCCAATACTAATAGTACCAGTAGCAATCTGATTATATGTCCGTCTCGCCTTTCCTCTGAGCGTTGAGCGTCGGTCAGATCCCCTCGTCACTCCTCGCTGTCTCATTCTTGCCAGACCATGGTAATGCATTTGCTCCTCCGAGGTGTGCACGTGCTCCCACAAGGCCGCAACCACGTCTGCCTTGTCATGTATCAACACTCCACCAAGTTCTGCAATTCCAGCCAATCTGTCCGCCTGTTCATTTCCCAGCACACCGGCATGCCCCGGAGAAAATATCCAGACGATGCTTGTCACCCGTGACCTCTGAATCGAAGCAAGCCACTCCGCACGCTTGAATCCGGGACCTCCAGCTCTCGAGGCGGACACCGTACCTCGAGACCACGCAGTCCCCCTACTTGGTTCAGTGAGCAACCACAATCCTTTTTTGCGGACGGCATTCGCCGCCTACCTAAGCAATGGAATGCTTGCCTGAATGCCTACAGCGACTTCTTCTGACCAACCCATGGTGCATAATTCATTTAAAATGAATGCTTTGTTCAATTTTACCACACCTGTTAATGTTTCTTTCATGCTTTTGTAATAAAGCCATTGGAATGGGTTTCAAATGAAAGAATTTAATGAATTTTCAGCACATTTTTATGACAGCACGTACCTCATTTTTCAAATCTTGTCTACATACAAAGTGTAGTGAGACTTTACAAACACACTTTGTGTGTGTGTGTGTTTATATATATATATATATATATATATATATATATATATATATATATATATATATATATATATATATATATATATATCCACACAGTTGGTGCAGGATCAGCCGGAAGTGTGATAGCCAGTCGTTTATCAGAAGATACAGATGTGTCCATCTTGCTGTTGGAAGCTGGAGAATTCGACGGAGATCTCGCACAGATTATCGTTCCTGGAATGTCAAGCCTAAATGGTAAAGGTCCATTAGACTGGTGGTACGAAACAGAACCTCAAAATGGAGTTTTGACAGGTTTAAATGGAATGGTGAGTATTGTTTATGAAATAAACACCATGTATTATACTGGAGGCTGCTTTGTGTAAAGACAGACACAAACAAGATATGCGCAATTAGAAATACGTATAGGAGACAGCTATATTAATGCACTTATTGTGTAACTATGATCAGTTATATAATCATGTTAAACCACATTTCGTTTAAATTAATTCCCCTTGACAACTAGAGACTTTTGCCAGTACAGCTGTTTGATGACATAACCCAACGTGGTTTGGTCTAGTCATTGATAGAGTTAATTGTTGTTGGCATAAACCCTAGTTTAAGTAAATTCATGCTGTCGTTGACAGAGTTCATATGTCATGAACCAACTTAGTTGCGCTGGACCATTGTAGGTTGACTGTCTCCAGATTGCTACGGAATGTTGGCGTGGTGTCTTCATGTTGGCTGCACACAAGATATTGTTGTTAATGGCTCCTCATAGTAATTGCTTGCTGAGTTCTGTTTCCAAATTACTCTTTCACTCTGACATTATACAGCGATTAACACAATTTCTGGCATGATTGTTATAACCAAACGTCGGTGCGTTTTTCTATAATATTTATTGTCACATTAATACTTCATATAATTACATTACACGTTTAAATGCTTACACAATCACCGCATCATGCTATTCACCATAACCACTCATACAACTGTCAAAGACTGAAGCATAGAGGTCTGAGGTCTGCCTCAAGATAGAAGACCACCGGGAAGAGTGGTCAACCTCAAGCAGATCAGAGGTAACACAGTGCCCCGGTATGAGGGCAGGGTAGGTGATAGGAAGGGGGACTATTAACTAGTTCTCTCATGAGACACGGAGGCGTCGACCAGATAGTTAGCACTCTGGTCACGGCAGAATCACGCCTACGAGATAGCCACAGAGAAGTGGATTGCCACTCAATAGGAGACGGCTGCTATAAGCGTGCTGAGTGTGACAGCACGCAAAAAGTCGAAGGACGCACAAGGTCCTTCCGCGTGCTGTGTAGCCACGCGAGGAGAAGAATCAGACTGGGGACTGACTTCTTAGCGAGCGCACCGTTTAGTGTCGATAGGGGTTTCTGTTGCCAAGTAGATAGAGATTAGCAATAGGGTTAGGAAACTAGTGATAGGCAATTCTGTGGCTTTGTGTGTGATTTGATAGCGACTGTTTTGTAAATGTAAAGAGCCAACGGCAATAAAATGTATCCTCTCACACGACTTGCAAGTTTCTTGTGTGGTGCGAGAGAAGTAATCCTATGATGCCCGAAACATCGGTTGCTGACAGGCGAGGATTAAAGTGGTGTCAGAAGTGTGGCTTGGACAAATGTTCAAGCTATTACACTCACCCACGGCTCTAGACTAAGGTTACTAGTAGTGAATTACAAGGTTTAATTTGTGTCAGTGACTGATGACGTGTGCAGACTAGAACAAGTTGCGAGCTGAGCTGTGCCTATCGTGACAAAATAATGTTTATTTGTGTTTAATTAAATATTGTGTACTTATATTCATGTGTTCTTCGAAGTTGTAAGTATTGATATTATGTATTTCTTTCATTTATTTATGTAATTATCTATTTGTTTATGAATAATTACCAAATATGATTCATGGCGGAGCGATACACATGCCGGCAACATTATCGATTTTTGCAAGCTAAAAATAGCGCTGCGCCTCTGACGTATTGCGACTGACAAACAGTTGTTTTACGCCATTTGCATTCAGCATCTGATTGTTTACAAATCGCCAAGCTGCTGCCCGCCTGAATCTGTGCTTTATATTAACTATTATTTGTTTATTTAAGTTAATGAATGAATATATTTATTTATTTAAACAGTATTATTATATTTATATTTATTTCAAATCAGTTATTGAATTTTTTTTCGTACTTTTTCTATTTGTTTACCGTCGCGATGGCACTACTTTCGGCTATGCAAATTAGACTTGGTCTGCACAACACTTCCATAGATTAAACTAGAGTAGGAACAAAAGGCATAAAAC
>OY992886.1:53787720-53835327 GCA_963921405.1 Cepaea hortensis
AGAAGGAAGAAGAAGAAAGCCAATAGGAAGAAGAAGAAGAAGGAAGAAGAAGAAGAAGAAGAGAAGAAAGAAGAAGAAAAGAGAAGAAGAAGAAGAAAGAAGAAGAAGAAGAAGAGAAGAAGAAGAAGAAGAAGAAGAAGAAGAAGAAGAAGAAGAAGAAGAAGAAGAAGAAGAGAGAAGAAGAAGAAGAAGAAGAAGAAGAAGAAGAAGAAGAAGAAGAAGAAGAAGAAGAAGAAGAAGAAAGAAGAAGAAGAAGAAGAAGAAGAAGGAAGAAGAAGAAGAAGAAGAAGAAGAAGAAGAAGAGAAGAAGAAAAGAAGAAGAAGAGAAGAAGAAGAAGAAGAAGAAAGAAGAAGAAGAAGAAGAAGAAAGAAGAAGAAGAAAGAAGAAGAAAGAAGAAGAAGAAGAAGAAGAAGAAGAAGAGAAGAGAAGAAGAAGAAGAAGGAAGAAGAAGAAGAAGAAGAAGAAGAAGAGAAGAAGAAGAAGGAAGAAGAAGAAGAAGAAGAAGAAGAAGAGAAGAAGAAGAAGAAGAAGAAGAAGAAGAAGAAGAAGAAGAAGAAGAAGAAGAAGAAGAAGAAGAAGAAGAAGAAGAAGAAGAGAAGAAGAAGAAGAGAAGAAGGAAGAAGAAGAGAAGAAGAAAAGAAGAAGAAGAAGAAGAAGAAGAAGAAGAAGAAGAAGAAGAAAGAAGAGAAAGAATGAAGAAGAGAAGAGAAGAAGAAGAAGAAGAAGAAAGAAGAAGAAGAGGAAGAAGAAGAAGAAGAAGAAGAAGAAGAAGAAGAAGAAGAAGAAAAGAAGAAGAAGAAGAAGAAGAAGAAGAAGAAGAGAGAAGAAGAAGAAGAAGAAGAAGAGGAAGAAGAAAGAAGAAGAAGAAGAAGAAGAAGAAGAAGAAGAAGAAGAAAAGAAGAAGAAGGAAGAAGAAGAAGAAGAAAGAAGAAGAAGAAGAAGAAGAAGAAGAAGAAGAGAAGAAGAAGAAGAAGAAGAGGAAGAAGAAGAAGAAGAGGAAGAAGAAGAAGAAGAAGAGGAAGAAGAAGAAGAAGAAGGAAGAAGAAGAAGAAGAAGAAGAAGAAGAAGAAGAAGAAGAAGAAGAAGAAGAAGAAGAAGAAGAAGAAGAAGAAGAAGAAGAAGAAGGAAGAAGAAGAAGAAGAAGAAGAAGAAGAAGAGACTAACAAAAGAAACAGACCCATCAATTGGTTTTCTAAAACCAAACATGGCAAAATCATAATAGAAAAAAGAATCAGCTTTAACATGCTTGGTCAGATTATGTGAAACATATTCAAGTATGATGATACAAGAGAATAACAGTATGCTATTCGGAACAATAATGAAGGAATTTTCCGTCACGATGGAAGCTCGGGGAATTACCTGGCCGGCAAGCCTGAACAACCGTGTCGTCACTTTGCCCTTCACGAATCCACTGGCTTCTTGATTTCGTCGGTCTGAAGCTCATCCTGCACCAGCTAATCAGTTCATCTGGTCTGGGAAGCATGCTGCGGGCATCGCTCTCTTTCGGTGTCAGAATTTATACCACATTTCTGCTGGCATCCACCATATACCACATTTCTGCAGGCATCCACAATATACCACATTTCTGCAGGCATCCACCATATACCACATTTCTGCAGGCATCCACCATATGTTTTTCGCCAATCTTGTTTGTTATTGGAAGAACACAAACATACGGCATTTTTAATACTGTTTGTTGTCCTGGCACAAATGTACTTCTAACTCCGATTAAATTTAATTGTTTTCTATACATTGTTTCGATCATTTGAAATAAAGTGCTTATAGCGATATGCCTCCTGTCTCAGCGTTCCTACTGGCCAAGGGGTAAAGTTCTTGGTGGTTCAAGCAGCATCAATGCCATGCTGTACGTGAGAGCATCAAGGCACGACTACGATCGATGGGCCCAGTACACCAAGGACGAGCGATGGAGCTATCAGCACGTTCTGCCTTACTTCAAGAAGTCCGAGGACATCAGGATTCCGGGGCTTCAGAATTCAAGTAAAATCATTTTTATGTAATTGTTTATCCTAAATAAACGTTGTCACCACGGGTTCCATTATGAAGAAATCTCATGTTTACTTAAGTTATAGCTGTTTATGAACTTTGTGGAGCGGTTTGTTTCTTCACGTTTATTGCATCTCTTAAGTTCTTACTGGCTTACTTATACATATACACTGTTACACATCAGCACCATCATCATGTCACCTTGCCGGTAAGCGTGGGCGGTCATAATTCCTCATTTCACTCGATCACCAGAATCGTGGATCAGCTCAGTGTTCTTGTCTCGTCCATACCACGTGGACAAACCATCCAGGTATTTACTTCTCTGCCTTCCCCTTGTTCTCTTCCGCTTTATCTTGCCAGTTGTCACCAAGTTCTCCAATGTATTTCTTCTCATAATATGCCCACAAAATTGTGGCTGTCTACGTCTAATTTCTCACCAAGTTCTCCAATTTATTTCTTCTCATAACATGCCCACAAAATTGTGACTGTCTATGTCTAATTTCTCTAATCAGTTACAATTTTCGTTTGTATCTTGGAGGACCTGGTCATTGCTTTTTCTGCCTGTCCATGGTATTCTTTGCATTTTCCTCAGAAACCACATTTTCACAGCCATCAGATGTTTTTCAGCTTCTCTGCTCATTGACCTCGCTTCTCATCCTTACAAAAGAACATGTTCTATGCAGCACATCAAAACACTTTTTCTCATTGCTATTGACATTTTTTATTGGTAAGTATGTGTTTCATCTTGCAAATGGTTACCTTCGACATGACAATTCTTGTTCTAAAATCATCCAGGCATCTCCCATCAGATGTTATGACTGTTCCGAGATAATTGTGCCAATTCATTTGCTTAAGAATATTCCCATTTACTTGTATATTACATTGTGGTTATTCCTTTCTAGTGACGGCCATAATCTGCATATTCTTACAATTCAATTCTACTGTGTACAACAACCGCATCTACTAAATGTTGCAGATCCTGCTCATTGTCTGCAATCAATACTATACCATCTGCATATCTAATATTATTGATGTTTCTTCCTCCAATAATGACTCCATTCATATCTTCTATATTTCTGAAAATGTGTTTACTGTAAGGGAAAAAAGATCTAGAGACATTACACATCCCTGTATCACACCTCTCGTAATATACTGATAGTGACCTACTTCATTATCGATCTTTATGGCAGCATGTCGTTTCCAATATATGTTCTTTTGTTTTGTGTAGATAGGCAAGCATCTTTATCATGTTGACATGTCTTACTCTATCGAAAACCTTTTTGTGTAGTCAATAAAACAAAGATGTAGATCTTTGTTTACTTCAATAGAACATTCAATTACTGTTCTCGGAATATACAAGTACATAGCATTTACTGATTTACTGTACCCTTGCCTTCTATAAACCCACACTGTTCTTCTCCTATTTCAGGTTGTATTTTCTTCTTAACTCTTTTCATGATAATTCTTAGCAAACCCTTCGTGATGTGACTCATTATACTAATTCTTAGATGTTGATCACATTCCAAGGCTCCTGATTTCTTTGGGATTGCAATAGAATCATATATTGTGTTCAGAAGTCAGGTGACTTGATCTTTTTATATTCTTCTGAAGCATTAATCATGTCTGTTGTAATGTTGTCCTAACCGTGGGTCTTGTCAATTTTCATAAGATTAAAAACATTCTAAACCTAAATCTTCAAAATTGATGGGCTTTTATTATTATTTCGAATACCATACTGTTCTTCTCTGTTATCATCGTAAAGGTGTTTCATATAATCTGACCATACATATAAAATCTCATCTTTTTATATTATGATTTTTCCATCTGTAACAGAGAGGAAAACAAAATAAAGAACAACTTCTTTTGCCAAGGGAATAAGGGTAAATTGAGCCCAACACTGACCATTTTAGAGCCAAAGAAGAAAAGGATCAAAAAGAAGAAAGGGAAACCTTAACACCGTACTCCGTTTTCAAGAAAAAGGATAGAGTTAGACAGAAAATGCCAAGAGTTCTTTTCTACTTGTTCTTTTCTACTTAACTGCCTTGTTTGTGCAAGTACTGTACTGTGTACAAACCTTTCAGAGCAAGGTCCCCAGGGGTATATCAGGGATAGCGAGGGTGTAAATCAAAGTGTAAATGAACTCAATGAATAGACAACGAATTAAAAACAATAAAGACATAATTGAATTGATTGACATGCAGAGAGAATTAATTCTGATAAACCTTACTGCCATGTAGCTGGTTACCGGCTCGTCTATTCAGCCACAAGGACAGTTGTAAGCAGGAACGTGTAACAACGGAGAATATCAAACAAACCAATGTCCTCGCCATTGTAGTCAGTGTTTATTCTTGACAGTCATCGCCGCCGTTATACAATCAATTACCAACAGGTGTGGGCTGACATGCGATGATTCTAAATCAAGTTATCTAAAGTTCAACGCAGTAAACTATCTCCTACACAATAGATAGTTATCACCAACTTACGGCCTGGCTTGACCTGACTGGTGCTGAGCTCAACTCCCGTTCGCTCGGCGTACAGGTTTTCGAGCGTGACAGGCTTGTATAATCAGCTGTTCAACTTGGGAGACGCACTCTGGCCTCAGGTTGAAGTATCTTTGCAACCCTGGAGTAATGTCGACTTCATGTCGCTTGACTTCTGCACTCGCTTTCACAACCGTCTTGTACAAAGACCCTGGCAAGACTAAATCTGTCTCGCCGCGACTCCTCCGTGTCCTACACAACTAGTGTCACGTGATACGCAACTCTCCGGAGTCACTTCCCTTTGTCCCTCATCATCATCTGTTGCTCACCGACTTCCCTCAACTTAATCGTGTGTTCTTTGTTCATAGTGATCATGTGAATGGTTCTCACGATGCCGATTCTTCTTCTCTTGTAAACATGTTCTTCCTCTATCCGTTTACTGCTGTCTACCTCATATCGGTCCATGGCATTATGCCCCCCCCCCCAATTTTTGAAAATGGTGTAGCCATTTTCACAGTCTATTTGGTTTTTTAATCCCATGACATGAAGCGATATGAGTAGTCAGGTTATTACTCTATACTATATTGTTGTACTTCCACAACCCTATTATGTCTGATAATATGATAGCATGGTATTCCATTAACCACTCCACAAAAAGAAAAAAAATTATTATTATGTTCAGGCACGCCCTATCAATCTACTTTCCGCGCAGACGACGTGTAGCCAACCTATGGGGGGGGGGGGGGTTGGTCTAACATACTATGAGCTTCATAAGGTCCCATGGCCTCCCCATAGTAGTCCCTCATTTGCCCTATAGACAAGCAACCTCAAACCTATCAAGGCCATTACGCCCGAATGAGGGGATATGCGTGGTTAATAGGTACCATTACCATCTATATTATTATTTATATATGGTATCATGGAATATGAGCAATATGTACATGACTTTTGTACCGCTGTACTTCTGAGTTGTCATTTGGGTCTACCGAGTGACGTAATATTTTAATACTCATAGATAGGGTTGTTGCATAAGCCCTTGTCTGCTTGCGGTCTACTTATATTTCAGTTGTCTAGGGTGATTACTTCTTCTTCGTGAAAGATGTCTTTTCGTCTTTTAACCGCAAGTTGATCTTATTGCCGATATAGATCTATCTTGTAGACTCCTTTACCAATATCTTTGTGTCTGTCAAAGTTTATAATACTTTGATCTTCTATCTTCCATGTTGATTGATGTTGAACCGCTTTCTGTTACTTGCATTCTTCATTCCCGTCCAATGCCGTCTTTTAGCCTTATGTTGGTATGCTAGACTCGTTCAGTGTTGAACAATGAAGATGTACCTTAATAGATATGTACATATGTATGCATGATCATCTATATTATGGAATATGTCAATCAATGAATAAAATTATCATCAATAAATTTCATTGACATATTTGAGATATTCATGCAATATCATACAGTGACTGCAAAGTAAAAATGTGACATTGATTTACATTATCAATGTGCTTATATGTTGTGACAATATTAAAATTAAATACTACCATCCACTCGTGTCATTTGTTGCACCTTTGTTTCTCGACCGTGTCATTTTATGTTATTCTTGTTGCCACCGTTGTTATGCTATATGATTTGTGTCTCTTAATTAGTCTTGGTTGGTGTATCTCTTGTCTTGTATTCTTGCTGCAAAAGATAAACTATTAAGTACTCACACCTTCTGCATATGTAAGAACATTTTCACATGAATAATAATGTGTATGAAAAATTATATATCACAATGGCACAACGATATAATGTTATAATCATTGTAATATGTGTGATGATATGTTTCTCGGTGATTCTACCATGGTCTATTATGGCTTGCCGTTTCCTCGGACCTAATCACCGTAGTTTGTGTCGACATCATTAGGTCTTTGATGACATCAGTGTTCTCGTTGTACTTGTGCTTGATATTGTTGTCGCCTGTTGTAATATTTGCAATTATCAGCTTTGCCGTGTTTTATATTCGATACCGTAGGTTTCTCTCATTTGGTATCTGAAACTTGGCTGTTATACCTGGATTGGCTGATCGCTTACTTATAATGAATGGAACATGTAATTTCATAATTTACATATGATCGATGGAATATGTAATGTGATAATTTACACCTGATTGATGGAATATGCAGCATGACAGATGAATTCATATTAGCAATCATTAAACCTACTAGCAATAAGTTATTTAACCCTAGGTGTGGTTTGTCCTACTTTTTAACCTGGGCTGGTCTTTTCAGCTAGCTGGTTTGTGCTGTTTCTGCGTCCTAGGATTGTAATCCTGAAATGCTACTTTTTCCAGCTATCTGGATGGATTTACGGTGGAGCTTGCACGGTTCCACAACTCTTTCATTCATCTTCTGTGCATTCTGGTAATTATAAAAAAATGGAAAAATATGTACATATCTGACTCTCACTAATTAATTAAGTACAATGTCAAATTGCCTGCTGGTATCTGTACTCATTCTATACGGCAGTTCAGAGTTTCAAGTAATATTTGGATACCTGTGTTTCCTTGTTACCCTTAATGTACTCTGACTATACTTGTTTTAAATTATCTCATTACCGTATAGTATCTTTTTTATGTGCTGAAGTTAAAATAGGTTGTTGTTTTTTTTATTGTGTATGTAGTGTGGAGTATGTATGTAGTGAATAGTAATGTCTTTAGTTGTATATGTATGTGTCTAGGTGCATAACAAGATAGTTTGAGATGGTAAGCAACTTGAATGTTGAATGTATATGTAAAGAGATGTTTCTTTTCTTATTGTTAATCAGGTACTATGCTTATCTTGTGACTCTACTGTGTTCTCCATGTGTATGGTAATGCTGTTTGTTTTCTGTATCCTAAACATACTAATTAAAATCATAAGATATTTATAGAATATCTGTGAAAGTTACTTTAATTATTATCACAGTTTTACAGTGGGATAAAATAAATATGTTTATTACATTGAACTGTCAGTGATCTAATTGTAATTGTTTATGTGCAGTTCAATGTATCTGTAGTCGTTATCTTTTGGTACCCTTTTTCTCTAGTTGATGTTTTTTGTCTTCGATTTCGTCTTTTGTTAAGCCTATCGCTCTCCAGTATCTTTCCCAGTTTGTTATTTTAATTTTTTGTATTCTTGTGTCTATTTCTGATTTAGATATCCCTGACTTTGTCCAAGTTTCTCTTGCTATGTCAGATCTAGTGTAGCATACATTAGGTATTTTCGGTGGAGTTTTATTCTGCCATCCTAATTGAGTATAGTCAGTCTTATCAATTTGTCGAGGTTTTACCATATTTCTTGACTTTACTGGTCGATGTATCGTTTCTTCTTCATCCGAGGATGAAGTAGATATATATCCTAAGTGTGGAGAATATTTTTCTGCGGCATTTGCAATTGTTTTTGTCTTTCTACATTTGTTTGTTTTTTCTTTTAGATATTGAACTATGATCTGTTTTACTGTTAATGTGCTTTCACTAAACGATGGACTCAATTTACTAAACTTTTCTATTGCGAAGGTTGCTTTGTCTTTTTCTTCTTTGCTTACATTTCTCGGAGGGATAGTGATTTCCAGTCCATGTTTTTATCTGTTAGCCATCTGGGTAGATTACCTGTGTCTGAGCTGTTATCATCATTAGCTGCTAAGTTGTCATCTAGCTTTTCATCTATCTTACACATCGAATTGGCTTCGTAAATGCACGCCTCATTGTCTGTATCGTTATCACTGTCGTTTTTTCCAGCTTGTATTTTTACTGCGTTTGTCTGTTCACATTCGTTTGGTGAACTACTAGTAAATAGGAATGCTGCACTGGCTTCTTTCCAAATTTTCCTAACCTGGCAGTCTCTACTTACATGTCCGTACGTATTACATACATAGCATTTTACATTCTTCTTGTAAGCAGTGTACTTGCTAAATTTTTGTGATATCCAGTTCTGAAGATATGTGTCATAATCCGGTTTCTTGTCACACATTTCCAGGGAGCCGTGTTGTATATTGCAATACGGACATTGTATCCAGTATCCTTTTTTGGCTCTCTCTGGTTCTCTTTGTGCGTTCTCCCTTTTGTAATATGGTCCTCTTTCTCGATATTGTGGGCCATATTGTTGGAATTTATTTGGTTTTGTATCATATATTTGGTTGGACCCATTGGCTGCTGCCCTTATCACTAAGTCTGGCTGCGCCCCTTCTGTGAAAATATCCCTATGGGCATTGTAGAATGCTTCGCCTTTGGCTTCCATTTCTGCTATCGTTGTACATTTATTCTCTACTAGGAATGTTGCCATTTCTGCTGGAACTGAGGAAATTAGTTTGTCTCAAACCATGCGATCGCGTAGTTTGTTGAAGTCCGACCCTATATCGGCAGCTTTGAGCCATTTATCAAAGAGTGACGTCGTCTCTGCTACGTAATCTAGAAAATTTTGATTGGCTTTTGGTGCTAAGGTTCTAAATTTGGTTCGTACTCCTGCTTGGTCTAGTGAGAAATGTGATAGAACTCGGTTTCTAACATATGTGTAGTTAGTGCGAAGGTCTTCAGGTATCACCTCCACCATTTTTAAGGGCTCAAGGGCCAAATGTCTGTGGAAGAGTATGGCTCAGTCTTCAGATGGAACTTTGTAGTGGTTCATTAACAGTTCGAAGTTTGTTACCCATGCCGAGATGGAATCCCCTTGCGTAAAGTTTATAATAAGCCCGCTATATCGTTTAATAGGATCTAACGCTTTTGCTGTTACCTTTGCCTGGGCTATCTCTGCGTCTTTGTCTTTCTCTAGTTTCTTCACCTTTAAGTTGCCCTCAATCTCTTTGTCTTAATTAATAACTCTGTTGCCAGTCTCTCAGTAATTCATGAGTCTTTCTTTCTAGACTTATTGACACTTAGTTCTTGACACTCGTAAATGTCTTTGAGAGTTTATTCGGAGTTCACAACTCCAACGTTTTCCCAGCCAGGGTCAATATTTGTCAAGATTGGTATTTCATTTGTTGTGTTCAGCGTTGTGGCTTAAATGTTTGTATTATAAAGCGATATTCACACTACGCTTTGATAGTTGAACTTGTTTGTTGACGCCTTCATTCAAAAATGCAAATGGCGTCTAAGGTGAACTTCCTTGTTCTTTGTCTGAATGTTACCGAATTTTCTTGAGGGTAACTATTGTTTTTGGTGCTCCTGCTTTATTATATTCGAGCCCCCACTTGCCATGTAGCTGATTACCGGCTCGTCTATTCAGCCACAAGGACAGTTGTAAGCAGGAACATGTAACAACGGAGAATATCAAACAAACCAATGTCCTCGCCATTGTAGTCAGTGTTTATTCTTGACAGTCATCGCCGCCGTTATACAATCAATTACCAACAGGTGTGGGCTGACATGCGATGATTCTAAATCAAGTTATCTAAAGTTCAACGCAGTAAACTATCTCCTACACAAAAGATAGTTATCACCAACTTAGGCCTGGCTTGACCTTGCTGGTGCTGAGCTCAACTCCCGTTCGCTCGGCGTACAGGTTTTCGAGCGTGACAGGCTTGTATAATCAGCCGTTCAACTTGGGCGACGCACTCTGGTCTCAGGTTAAAGTATCTTTGCAACCCTGGAGTAATGTCGACTTCATGTCGCTTGACTTCTGCACCCGCTTTCACAACCGTCTTGTACAAAGACCCTGGCAAGACTAAATCTGTCTCGCCGCGAATCCTCCGTGTCCTACACAACTAGTGTCACGTGATACGCAACTCTCCGGAGTCACTTCCCTTTGTCCCTCATCATCATCTGTTGCTCACCGACTTCCATCAACTTCATCGTGTGTTCTTTGTTCATAGTGATCATGTGAACGGTTCTCACGATGCCGATTCTTCTTCTCTTGTAAACATATTCTTCCTCTATCCGTTTACCGCTGTCTACCTCATATCGGTCCATGGCACTTACATACAGGCATTGTGACACCACTATCATGTGACTGCTAAACAATAACTGGAATATTTATGTGGTCAAACAAACAAAAATATGTGATTCATATAAAAAAAAATATAATTTTAGGTGAGCAGATACACCCAGGGTAGTTTATGACACCTGAGTACAGACTATTCCTACAAATAGAAATATGTAAAAGTATAAGCATCTCTCTGCCACCATCCTACATCCAGTAGTCTCAGTACAAGGACTCCACGGGACAACAACCACACCAGTTGATTTCATAAACAACACCCTCGTGGCTAAAATATAGACACTGACTGGTCACCACATCAAACTGCACATTCAGATATAACTAGGTACCATGTCAACACTGGCTAGGTTTACCTTTTTTTTTAAAATTCCCATATCCTTTACAGGACATCGCTGTCAACAGCAACATCTTTCAGCTGTCTGTTGATTTCTTGGCAAGATTACGCTCAGTAGTTTTCCATTGCTTTCTTAGTGGCCGGCTCAGTTATCCCGCAAGTCACCTACGCGAGACAAATAACACTCGTAGTGGTACCATTTGGACCCCACACCCAACCCTTAATTGGGTTCACGCACCTCAGACCACACAACTTCTCTGTACTGACAACCATTAAGTAAGAAGACAAAGGTTTTATGCTGGCCAGATCCCTTCACCTCAGACCACGCAACATCTCTTCTCCAGTGGCAGACAACAAAATACAACAGTAATTCTGATTAAGTCTTCTCTCATCAGACATACCATTTACACTGGTCATAGCATCTCAACACACAATCTAGCCAAACTAGCTACATTTATCCAGGAAACTCTAACCAGATGTACTGCATTGATTCATATCCAACCAACAGTCCCGCACCGCGCATCACAGCATCCCCTGGGGGTTTACCACATATTTCCTTCCCACATCAACCCCAATTAGTTATATACTCAGTTGTAGACCACCACCACTATATCAGTGCACAATGGATCCAGCATCAAACACAACTCACCAGAATATAACCCAATTCTTCACCTCTTCTTATCTGCTGTCACACAAAACACCAACCACTACTTTCCACTTGACATTCAATCAATCAATCATGTGCCATGCCGGAAAGCGTGGGCGGTGAGGCCTCGCCATTTCACTCGATCACCAGCGTCGTGGATCAGCTCAGTGTTTCTGTCTCGTCCATGCCATGTGGCCAAGTCATCCAGGTATTTTCCTCTCGGTCTTCCTCTTGGTCTGTTCCCTTCGATCTTGCCAGATGTCACAGAGTTCTCCAATCCATTTCTTCTCGTACCATGTCCAAAACATTTTGACTGTCTATGTCTAATTTCTCTTATCAGTTTACGATTTTCATTTGTCTCCTGTAGTACTTGGTCATTGGTTTTTCTGTCTGTCCATGGTACTCTTTGCATTTTCTTCAGAAACCACATTTCTGCAGCCATCAGATATTTTTCAGCTTTACTGCACATTGTCCAAGTTTCACCTCCATACAAAAGAACAGGCTCTATGTATCCTCTCAACACTCTTTTTCTCGTTTCAATTGACATCATTTTATTGGTCAGAATGTTTTTCATCTTGCTATAGGCTACTTTCGCCATAGCGATTCTTGTTCTAATCTCTTCAAGGCACCTCCCTTCAGATGTTATGACTGTTCCGAGATAATTGTACCGATTCACTTGTTGGATAATATTCACATTTACTTGTATATTACATTGTAGTACTTCGTTCTTCCTAGTGACGACCATAACCTGTGTCTTCTTACAATTTAATTCCAACCCCAGCTGCTCACTGTATACAAAAACTGCATTTACTAATTGTTGTAGATCTTGTGCATTGTCTGCAATCAATACTGTATCATCTGCATATCTAATGTTATTGATGTTTCGTCCTCCAATGCTGATTCCATTTATATCTTCTACATTCCTGAAAATATTTTCACTGTATAGGGAAAAAAGATCTGGAGACATTACACATCTCTGCCTAACACCTCTCTTAATAGGTTGATATTGTCCCACTTCATTATCAATCTTTATGGCAGCTTGTTGTTTCCAATATATGTTTTTTTATAAGTCTAATGTCTTTCCCATCAATTTGTAGATCTGCAAGCATATCTACCATGTTGACATGTCTAACACTATCAAAAACCTTTGTGTAGTCAATAATGCAAAGGTGTATATCCTTGTTTACTTCTATGGTACGTTCAATAACTGTTCGCAACATATACACAGCATTTACTGTACCCTTTCCTTCTACAAACCCGCATTGGTCTTCCCCTATATCAGGTTGTATCTTCTTCCTCACTTTTTGCATGATAATTCTTAGCAAAATCTTTGTGATGTGGCTCATTATACTAATTGTTCTATGTTGATCACATTCCAAGGTTCCTGATTTCTTTGGGATTGCAATAAATACATAATTACATAATTCAGAAGGTATATCTCCAGTATCATATAATGTGTTCAGCGGTCTGGTGACTTGATCTAGTCCAAATTCTTCTATAGCTTTAATCATTTCTGTTGTGCACCGGGGGCCTTGCCAGCTTTCATATGCTTAAGAACATTTCGAACCTCCATCTTCAAAATTGGCGGTCCTTCATTATTAAATCTAATATCATACTGTTCCTCTCTGTTATCATTATAACGGTTTTTCACACAATCTGTCCATACATGTAGAATCTGACCTTTTTCTATTATGATTTTGCCATATTTAGTTTTTAGACAGCCTGTTGATGTACTTGTTCTTTTATTAGTAAGTTCCTGAATTCTTTTGTGCACTAATTTGGTATTTTGACTGTTGTGTTGTTTTTCAATGTCTAAGCGCTTTTCCTCAAGCCATGCTTCTTTTGCCTCCTTACAACTTGACATTTGGGGTACTCTAATTCATTACTGTTGGGATACAGTTCCCTTCTTCTCCCTATGGTTCCATACGCATATCTATTACTTTCACAGTTCCCTTCTTCTCCCTATGGTTCTATACACATATCTATTACTTTCACAGTTCCCTTCTTCTCCCTATGGTTCTATACACATATCTATTACTTTTACAGTTTCTCTCGATGCCCGTGTACACCAACAATCACCATAAGTTTGGCATTACTGTGTCATAATAAACTATTTAATACACAAAACATAGTCTAGCATACTTGATTTGTTTCACATCCCTTGACATATTTTACTGCTTCACTAACCCTAATCCCAGATACCCATATCTTTGAATGCTTCTTCGGTGAAGCCACAATTGAGATACATCAATATACCATCTGCAGTCATTTTAATTACATTGTGATTTGTTGTTAAGTTACACATCCTTTTGTGGATTACATTACAATATAACTGCATAGTGGTGTGTACTTTACCTTCCATTAGCTACACAATCCTTTATTACAGATCACTCACCTCACAGTTACTATCATCATCATCGCCATGTGTTACCATAAATTTCGTGACACACATATGCAACAACACATTTCATTACAGTACCTGGTAGCCTACAATGTCAACACTTATTTTCTTAATTATAATATCTTCAGCTGTGACTGGGCTTTTCTAATGATGACTTATACAACCTAAATCATATTGTTGTGGCAACACCTATCTACAAATCACACACTGTTAGTAACATAATAGTGCATAGTAGCATATTAGTAGCTGTTAGTAGCATATATAGACAATAATGAAAAATTGGGGTTTTACTTATGAAACCATCACCGTTTGATACAGCTTGACAAGATTAATCCAACGGTATCTCAATGAACATTGCACGTAAATTCTAAGCGGAGTTAATAATATTTTTGTGTCGTGACCTACAACCAAGAAGTTCAACGGAATCTGGGTAAAATGAGCAAATTCAAAACAATGTTTTCCCGTAGTGAATTTGAATAACGAAGACACAAACAATAGATTGCACGATTTATTGCCTGGCATATTTCGCTGCATCTCGTCAGGTACATACTGCAGAAATCACACAACTTACGTGAAATTAACTAGATAGATCCTTCAAGTTGAAATATACACAATTTCGCACAGTAATGTCACTTATCTACCACGGTAATTTTAAGCTGACTAATATGTCTATCTGTTTACACAATTCTGGCTTGCGTTGATAGATTATAATTGCTTCTGCAAATTTTAACAAGCGAGTATTTTGTGTTCTAAACAACACGTGAAATGCAGTGTCTCTGGACACAACATGGCCACTGGCGACGATGTGCCTGCCGATTGAAGACGCCGGGAGCTTCCGGTGTGTCGGCCCCACGCGGCTAGCAACTCCTGTGTGTTGTATCTTGTTGACCCATTGAGGTATGTGTTCTGACACCCGTTTGTTAAGCTGTCTCTCCGTTCGACCAATGTAAACGGCCTGGCATCTACATGTGAATTGGTAAATACAATTGTTTGTGGCGTACAGAGGAACAGGCTCTTTGACTGTTGGTGTAGGAATGGGTACGGTTTTACATCTAATGACTGGAGTTGCCGCACAGAATGTTCGACCTACTGCTGTAGTAAGCCGGTCTTGTAGACGTTGCATTACGTCATCCCCTCGAAAGGTTAGCTGGATGAATACCTTGAGTTTAGGGACTGTAGTTACGTCTGCTTTGGGTTTGGGCTGTTGACAATGACGCTTTATAAATCCTGTGGAGTACCCATTCAGGTTTAAGACATTCTTCAGAGTTTCAAATTCCTCTGTCAGTGTGTCCTGGGTGCATATCTTTCTAGCACGGTCAAACAAGGTCCGTACTAAGCCCCGTTTGTACTGGACAGGTGTGAAGCTCTGAAAATTTTATCGTTTCAGGCCACAATGAACAAGACGCATAAAAACATCTCTCTATCTATGGAACACGAACACAACGAAGCGTTACCGTTCCTAGATATTCTAATGAGACGTAGAGCAGACGAAACAATTCAAAGATCGGTGTATCGCAAAGAAACATGGACTGGCCAATACCTAAATTGTTGTATACCCATTCCTACACCAACAGTCAAAGAGCCTGTTCCTCTGTACGCCACAAACAATTGTATTTACCAATTCACATGTAGATGCCAGGCCGTTTACATTGGTCGAACGGAGAGACAGCTTAACAAACGGGTGTCAGAACACGTACCTCAATGGGTCAACAAGATACAACACACAGGAGTTGCTAGCCGCGTGGGGCCGACACACCGGCGTCTTCAATCGGCAGGCACATCGTCGCCAGTGGCCATGTTGAGTCCAGAGACACTGCATTTCACGTGTTGTTTAGAACACAAAATACTCGCTTGTTAAAATTTGCAGAAGCAATTATGATCTATCAACGCAAGCCAGAATTGTGTAAACAGATAGACATGTTAGTCAGCTTAAAATTACCGTGGTAGATAAGTGACATTACTGTGCGAAATTGTGTATATTTCAACTTGAAGGATTTATCTAGTTAATTTCACGTAAGTTGTGTGATTTCTGCAGTATGTACCTGACGAGATGCAGCGAAATATGCCAGGCAATAAATCGTGCAATTTATTGTTTGTGTCTTCGTTATTCAAAATGAGCAAAGTTGATCGCGGCCTAGTAAATTGAGCTAAAAACATTAAATTTTGCTTTATATTACTGTGGCTTGTTTATTTAATTATACAAGTACACTGATAAATTATTGCTACAAATGAAACTTATATTCTGTTTAATTTTAGTAATTAAATTGTCAGTTCTAATTACTTAAAGTAAATACGCGTCCGCTATTGCGTGGGCGGCCCCATTTTGAATTTTGTGATATGGATGTCTATATCATGGTTTTCCTGAACATTGCTTTTCCTGAACGATTTTGAAAGCGTGCATTGTTGAAACTTTTTACATATGTGTAAAATTGAACGGAAAATTCAAAAATGCAACAAAATGTCAAGGTTGATTTAAAATAAAGGAGTTATAAGAAAACTTAGCTTACCGTTAGTGAATAAACGTAAATAAATTCAAGAGAAGAAAATTTTAAGCGACAGTCGCTTACAGCCTAGCAGACTGACCACAGTAGCATTTATTAGAGCTTTTCCCCAGATATGTGACGTGTGATTTTGGAATATATCGAATCAAAAGCAGATGTGGGTAAAAACCGGAAGTCACTGGATAGTCGCTAAAGATTTTCCAGGAAAAAACCTTTCATCTTTCCCAACCCTCATACTCACAAAGGCGGAGACCTAACATTGCTACTGTTACCGCTCTTTACATTATAACTGTGTTTACCTTTGAGTTGCCACCTCAAGAACAAAGACACTACTATTTCCAACATCTTTCTCAGCAGCTTCTCGGCCATCTTGACTGCCTAAACATGATTAATATATTACGCTTGCACTACATAAACATCAAATAGTTTTCAAATACACCCTAAGCATCCAGGTTGGTGCATATTTGCATTGTTCCTCTGACGTTGTTTATCTATACCCAATTAACGCCATTTTTGGAAAGCCGGCTATATGCACGCGCAACCTCCTGTCTTGCAGTTTGTCCAAATTCCAATGTTTGTCTACTGCTGAATAGTTACTATAATATTTCCCTCGTAATTTTGTGACTGATCTAGATATCATTTGTTGAATTCTAAAGAAAAAATGAATTTGTTGTAGAATTCTATTTAGCAATATGCGCAGGACTAGCTATATATTAGATTTCGCCAGATTGACAGTCACCCCCATCCTTCTTCCCACCCGCTCCTACACTATCCTGGCTTAACTAAAACACTCATCTAGTTTATGAATATTATATGTTAAATTTAACTTAAACTTTTTTTTTTTTTTTTTAGCATATCCTTTACAGGACATCGCTGTCAATACCAGCATCTTTCAGATGAAGGTAGATTTCTTGGCAAGATTACACTCAGTAGTTTGCCATTGCTTTCTGAGCGGCCGGCTCACATACCCCGTAAGTTACCGATGCGATTCGAACCACTGCTGATTCTCGCCGTCATCACGTTACCGACGAGAGTATACGAGATTACGGAGAAAAGTCATAACCTCTAAGCCACGAAGCCGGCTAACTTAAACTATTAGAGATAAATACCAGTTGCAGGGACTCAACCAACTTTTGATCCTCAGTTCTCGACATTTTCTTGATCTAATTCTAGGCGCTAACTTTGAATCTGATGTATTTTACTACAGACGTGAACGCTTATGTTGCTTTGAGTTCTTTTGTTGAAAGGGCCAGTTCATTGGCTCCCTTTCCTTAAATAGGGACACCATAATTATATCCCAGCATTATTGGGGGGGGGGGGGAGGGGGGTCCTCTAAGCGGTGTAACAAGAAATAGGCTCCATCACTCGGAGCCGTCTTCACATCTTTTGTTTTTAGGCAGCCTGCCGCTGTACGTGTTCTTTTATTAGTAAGCTCCTGAATTCATTTGTGCATTAATGTGGTATTTTTACTGTCGTGTTGTTTTTTTCAATATCTATGCAATTTTTCTCAAGCCGTGCTTCTTTTGCCTCCTTACATAATGTTCTGACTTTTCTGTAAATTTCTTCATATTTGGCAGGATTATTTTACACGCTTGCTCAGATTATGTGAAAGATCTTTATGATGATAAAAGAGAAGAACATTATGATATTCGGAATAATAATGAAGGACCATCAACTTTGAAGATGGAAGTTCAGAATGCTCTTAACCATAGATTACACAAGACACAGAAGTAATTTGAGAGAGCGAAAAATACAGACAGACAGACAGACAGACAGACAGACAGACAGACAGACAGACAGACAGACAGACAGACAGACAGACAGACAGACAGATGGACGGACGGACGGACGGACGGACGGACGGACGGACGGACAGACGGACGGACGGACGGACAGGTTGTCTTTGCGTTGTTTTCGTGGTGATGAATGAGAAGTTTCCGACGTTTAACATGTTAACATTTCGAACTGCATTGTCACCAATGACGAAGTGGAACCTTGAAGCGTGACAGCACGACGGTTCTTTCACTTTATAACGTTTCTCTTCTGATCTCACGGTTCACATTACTCCTCTATTATAAACACATCGGTGGTAATATATAGTTTTCCATTGCCGATTCTTGACCCTGGGCCATGCTTTCCCTGCAATGGAATGGACCATATTTTCACCAGTCATTTCACGCCTGTGTTCATTCAAATTGCGCAATCCGCTCACAGCGTATTGCGCACTAAAAACACAATAAGAGCTAACTTCTGGCTCTTGCTGGTGGAGCGTGCCTCTGTTTTCAGCAACCCGCCTTCCATCACTGTTCTCACCAAGCCACGGTGACATGCAACATGACCCTAGTAGTTTAGTCTCCGAGACATCATACATTTGCCTGTTTTCTTCGATGTTCTGGTCTTGTACAATGTCAATATTTTTCTGCATCTTGGTCTACGATATTCTCATAATTTTACTGTAACATTTGAGCTCAAAGACCCCAATTTGTGACTTTAGTGGGAGCACCGATATATCTATAAACATGTGGCTCTAGCACAATATGCCAATACGCCATAAGGCTTGTGAAAAGGTCCTTTACCCTACACCCAGTAAGCCCCAGAAAAAGGAACGGAGCTCTTGGCTTTACCTTGCTTAGCGATATGCACATTACGGCTGAAGGCATGGAAGGCAAGCCGTTCTTGGCTAATTACGATGTATGCAATACGTCTGACGCGTGCTAGAGGAGGCTTTACTCTATCAACTTGACTTGCAATTTATGACAATACGCAACGAAGCGCTGGCGTCACCTGCCATCTCACCTCCGATCTGCAGTGTCGGCCCGGCTCTCAAATCTAGGGGTTAATGGCTTAGAGGCGTTCAGCCATATCCCTCAGCTGGGAGCCTTAGAGTATGTGTCCGGACCAAGAATTAGTGGCTGCGTGCGCCTGATTTGACCTTTTGACTGCTATCCTCAGTCTACCTGCAGAGCAGCAGGTTGTGTTTCTCTTGGCCGGTCCCTATCTCAAGGCCTGTCCGACATGTAGTTGTGCTTCCGTCGGCAGGTCTCTTGAGGTCATTGGGACACGGAAGCCCCTCTACCACCTCAAGGTGGAGACACGTCAGAGGGGATTTATGGACTGAATAGTTCGATGTGCAATTAGGTTGATCTGTCGACTAACTAATTCACTAACTAACTAACATCTCTCTCTCTCTCTCTCTCTCTCTCTCTCTCTCTCTCTCTCTCTCTCTCTCTCTTTTTCTCTCTCTCTCTCTCTCTCTCTTTCTCTCTCTCTCTCCCTCTTCTTGTCTTTTTTTTACGCATATCATTTACAGGACATCGCTGTCGACATCAGCATCTTTCAGCTGATTGTTGATTTCTTGGCAAGATTATGCTCAGTAGTTTGCCATTGCTTTCTGAGCGACCGGCTCACATACCCCTAAGTTCCGACGCGGAGAGAACCGTCACCTATTCTCACGCACGTCACGTTACTCACGAGAGTATACGGGATTACGAAGAAAGTCGCTAATACTAGGCCAGGGAGAACGGCACTTGTTTGTCTACCTGCATTAATAATGCATCTCATGTCACATGATGCGATGTTACGCCTGGGTTTCTATGACTGGCCATGTCTGGCTCTGGTAACACAGCGATGGGACGAATAAAGCGTCTAACGCTTCGTTTGTGTATGCATGTTGATGTTTGGCTGTTTTAGATTCGATGCTGTTTGATAGTTGGTGATGCTTGCTTTCTGTATTCTCATTTCTATTTCTCTGTCTAGTCATCCATTCTCTGTGAACAGATACTTGTACACTCTAACTGTTTTAATGATTTCCCATTTATATTTACGTTATAATGCACACATATGTATATCTGTCCCTGCGTGTGTACATGTGCGTGCGTGCGTGCGTGCGTGTGTGTGTGTGTGTGTGTGTGTGTGTAAATCCCTTACACCAACCTTTTCTGATTTCCAACTGTGGGGTTTTCAACAAGCACGACTTACACAATTGTTCGCCTTATCCAAGAATTATAGGTATCCAATCTCAACACCAAAATAAGAGGTCTGTGATATCATTAGATACTAGTCAATCAATCAGGTCTCGATCTCTACAATGAAGGTTGGTTGCAATGGATCTCCAACACCGTCTGTCTCTCGACTCCATTGTCTTTTCTGTGGAACTGATGTTATTTCATCACTAGATCTTGTTTTCCCTCTTGTATTGTTGTCTACCTGTTGCGCACTTGCCTTCAACCTTACTCTCTAGTATAGTTTTTATACGGGTGTTATGTCTTTTAACGTTGTCGACATATTTCACTTGCCTCTTTTTTATTTATTTCATCAACTCTCTTTCCCTTCCCAGTTTTTCTATAACCCCTGTATTTGATTGCTTTTGTTTCCACGAAATACGACGTATTTTTTATTATATCCACATCTCTTTTCAACTTTGTAATTCCTTGTTCATTGTCCAGGCTCCCGCGTCTTATAATGTATATTGAATATACATAACATTTGATAATTTTCATATTTAATGCGTTGTTAATCTCTCAAGATGTTAATACTGATTTTTCTTTGTTGAAAACATTTTTGGCCATTCCTATTCTCATTTTTATTTCAGTTTCACTTATGCCATCATCTGTTATTAAATGTCGAAGATGGAGAAAACGTGTTACTTGTGCTAGAATCTCCCGGTTTAGAAACCAGTGGTTTTATTTGTTCTAAATATGCGCAGCCTTATGCTAAGATTTGAACCCGGTTCCTTCGACCCTGACGCGGACACTGTACCCTCTGATTCACGTGAGCTGATATAATCTTTACAATATCACTACTATCATTATCATCGGCAACATGGCCAATAATGTACTACAGTTTACATGTTAGTCTTGATATCTTTTTGTCTGCAGCCTACCATGGTCACGGTGGGCCATTCACTATTAGCCACGGTAAGACAGTTGCGTTAAGTGATAAACTCATCGAAGCTGGCCAGGCTGCCGGGTTTCCTTACAACGAGGACTACAATGGAAGAACAATGGAAGGTTAGACTACATGGTGTACGAAAGTTAGACTACATGTTGTAGGAAGGTTAGACTACATGGTGTACGAAAGTTAGACTACATGGTGTACGAAAGTTAGACTACATGGTGTACGAAGGTTAGACTACATGGTGTACGAAAGTTAGACTACATGGTGTACGAAGGTTAGACTACATGTTATAGGAAGGTTAGACTACATGGTGTACGAAAGTTAGACTACATGGTGTACGAAAGTTAGACTACATGGTGTACGAAAGTTAGACTACATGGTGTACGAAAGTTAGACTACATGGTGTACGAAAGTTAGACTACATGGTGTAGGAAGGTTAGACTACATGTTGTAGGAAGGTTAGACTACATGTTATAGGAAGGTTAGACTACATGGTGTAGGAAGGTTAGACTACATGTTATAGGAAGGTTAGACTACATGGTGTACGAAGGTTAGACTACATGTTATAGGAAGGTTAGACTACATGGTGTACGAAGGTTAGACTACATGTTGTAGGAAGGTTAGACTACATGTTGTACGAAGGTTAGACTACATGGTGTACGAAGGTTAGACTACATGGTGTACGTAGGTTAGACTACATGTTGTACGAAGGTTAGACTACATGGTGTACGAAGGTTAGACTACATGGTGTACGAAGGTTAGACTACATGGTGTACGAAGGTTAGACTACATGGTGTACGAAGGTTAGACTACATGGTGTACGAAGGTTAGACTACATGTTATAGGAAGGTTAGACTACATGTTGTAGGAAGGTTAGACTACATGTTATAGGAAGGTTAGACTACATGTTGTAGGAAGGTTAGACTACATGTTGTAGGAAGGTTAGACTACATGGTGTAGGAAGGTTAGACTACATGTTGTAGGAAGGTTAGACTACATGGTGTACGAAGGTTAGACTACATGGTGTAGGAAGGTTAGACTACATGTTGTAGGAAGGTTAGACTACATGGTGTAGGAAGGTTAGACTACATGGTGTACGAAGGTTAGACTACATGTTGTAGGAAGGTTAGACTACATGGTTTAGGAAGGTTAGACTACATGTTGTAGGAAGGTTAGACTACATGGTGTACGAAGGTTAGACTACATGGTGTAGGAAGGTTAGACTACATGGTGTACGAAAGTTAGACTACATGGTGTACGAAGGTTAGACTACATGGTGTACGAAAGTTAGACTACATGGTGTACGAAAGTTAGACTACATGGTGTACGAAGGTTAGACTACATGGTGTACGAAGGTTAGACTACATGTTATAGGAAGGTTAGACTACATGTTGTAGGAAGGTTAGACTACATGTTATAGGAAGGTTAGACTACATGTTATAGGAAGGTTAGACTACATGGTGTACGAAGGTTAGACTACATGGTGTACGAAAGTTAGACTACATGGTGTACGAAGGTTAGACTACATGGTGTACGAAGGTTAGACTACATGTTATAGGAAGGTTAGACTACATGTTGTAGGAAGGTTAGACTACATGTTGTAGGAAGGTTAGACTACATGTTGTAGGAAGGTTAGACTACATGTTATAGGAAGGTTAGACTACATGTTGTAGGAAGGTTAGACTACATGGTGTACGAAGGTTAGACTACATGTTGTAGGAAGGTTAGACTACATGTTGTAGGAAGGTTAGACTACATGTTGTACGAAGGTTAGACTACATGTTGTAGGAAGGTTAGACTACATGTTGTAGGAAGGTTAGACTACATGTTGTAGGAAGGTTAGACTACATGGTGTACAAAGGTTAGACTACATGGTGTAGGAAGGTTAGACTACATGTTGTAGGAAGGTTAGACTACATGGTGTACGAAGGTTAGACTACATGGTGTAGGAAGGTTAGACTACATGTTGTAGGAAGGTTAGACTACATGTTGTAGGAAGGTTAGACTACATGTTCTACGAAGGTTAGACTACATGGTGTAGGAAGGTTAGACTACATGGTGTAGGAAGGTTAGACTACATGTTGTAGGAAGGTTAGACTACATGTTGTAGGAAGGTTAGACTACATGTTCTACGAAGGTTAGACTACATGGTGTAGGAAGGTTAGACTACATGGTGTACGAAGGTTAGACTACATGGTGTAGGAAGGTTAGACTACATGTTGTAGGAAGGTTAGACTACATGTTGTAGGAAGGTTAGACTACATGTTCTACGAAGGTTAGACTACATGGTGTAGGAAGGTTAGACTACATGGTGTAGGAAGGTTAGATTACATGGTGTAGGAAGGTTAGACTACATGTTGTAGGAAGGTTAGACTACATGTTCTACGAAGGTTAGACTACATGGTGTAGGAAGGTTAGACTACATGGTGTAGGAAGGTTAGACTACATGGTGTAGGAAGGTTAGACTACATGGTGTAGGAAGGTTAGACTACATGTTGTACGAAGGTTAGACTACATGTTGTAGGAAGGTTAGACTACATGTTGTACGAAGGTTAGACTACATGTTGTACGAAGGTTAGACTACATGTTGTACGAAGGTTAGACTACATGTTGTAGGAAGGTTAGACTACATGTTGTAGGAAGGTTAGACTACATGTTGTAGGAAGGTTAGACTACATGTTGTACGAAGGTTAGACTACATGGTGTAGGAAGGTTAGACTACATGGTGTAGGAAGGTTAGACTACATGTTGTAGGAAGGTTAGACTACATGGTGTACGAAGGTTAGACTACATGTTGTAGGAAGGTTAGACTACATGGTGTAGGAAGGTTAGACTACATGTTGTAGGAAGGTTAGACTACATGGTGTACGAAGGTTAGACTACATGGTGTAGGAAGGTTAGACTACATGTTGTAGGAAGGTTAGACTACATGTTGTAGGAAGGTTAGACTACATGGTGTAGGAAGGTTAGACTACATGGTGTAGGAAGGTTAGACTACATGGTGTAGGAAGGTTAGACTACATGTTGTAGGAAGGTTAGACTACATGTTGTAGGAAGGTTAGACTACATGTTGTAGGAAGGTTAGACTACATGTTGTAGGAAGGTTAGACTACATGTTCTACGAAGGTTAGACTACATGTTGTACGAAGGTTAGACTACATGTTCTACGAAGGTTAGACTACATGTTGTACGAAGGTTAGACTACATGGTGTAGGAAGGTTAGACTACATGTTCTACGAAGGTTAGACTACATGTTGTACGAAGGTTAGACTACATGGTGTAGGAAGGTTAGACGACATGTTGTACGAAGGTTAGACTACATGTTCTACGAAGGTTAGACTACATGTTGTAGGAAGGTTAGACTACATGGTGTAGGAAGGTTAGACTACATGTTGTAGGAAGGTTAGACTACATGTTGTAGGAAGGTTAGACTACATGTTGTAGGAAGGTTAGACTACATGTTCTACGAAGGTTAGACTACATGGTGTACGAAGGTTAGACTACATGTTGTACGAAGGTTAGACTACATGTTGTAGGAAGGTTAGACTACATGTTGTACGAAGGTTAGACTACATGGTGTAGGAAGGTTAGACTACATGGTGTAGGAAGGTTAGACTACATGTTGTAGGAAGGTTAGACTACATGGTGTACGAAGGTTAGACTACATGGTGTAGGAAGGTTAGACTACATGTTGTAGGAAGGTTAGACTTGTTGTTCTACGAAGGTTAGACTACATGGTGTAGGAAGGTTAGACTACATGGTGTAGGAAGGTTAGACTACATGGTATAGGAAGGTTAGACTACATGTTGTAGGAAGGTTAGACTACATGTTGTAGGAAGGTTAGACTACATGGTGTAGGAAGGTTAGACTACATGGTGTAGGAAGGTTAGACTACATGGTGTAGGAAGGTTAGACTACATGTTGTAGGAAGGTTAGACTACATGGTGTACAAAGGTTAGACTACATGTTGTAGGAAGGTTAGACTACATGGTGTAGGAAGGTTAGACTACATGGTGTAGGAAGGTTAGACTACATGGTGTAGGAAGGTTAGACTACATGGTGTAGGAAGGTTAGACTACATGGTGTAGGAAGGTTAGACTACATGGTGTAGGAAGGTTAGACTACATGGTGTAGGAAGGTTAGACTACATGGTGTAGGAAGGTTAGACTACATGGTGTAGGAAGGTTAGACTACATGGTGTACAAAGGTTAGACTACATGGTGTACGAAGGTTAGACTACATGGTGTAGGAAGGTTAGACTACAGGTTGTACAAAGGTTAGACTACAGGTTGTACAAAGGTTAGACTACATGGTGTACAAAGGTTAGACTACATGTTGTAGGAATGTTAGACTACATGGTGTAGGAAGGTTAGACTACAGGTTGTACAAAGGTTAGACTACATGGTGTACGAAGGTTAGACTACATGGTGTAGGAAGGTTAGACTACATGTTATAGGAAGGTTAGACTACATGGTGTAGGAAGGTTAGACTACATGTTATAGGAAGGTTAGATTACATGGTGTACGAAGGTTAGACTACATGGTGTACGAAGGTTAGACTACATGGTGTACGAAAGTTAGACTACATGGTGTACGAAGGTTATACTACATGTTGTAGAAGCAAGTTTGGGCAGAAACAGGAGCCTCGATGGCAAATTAGTCAGATTTCCTGCCTGCAAGGATAGTGATCCAGATTCGATATCAAGCTGTCATATGACATTTTCCTGTCAGTATATTTATGTTGTCGATCGAATACATAAAAGTTGTTTCGGGCAATTTCAAGAATAATCTAGTAAATTCAAAACAATGTTTTCCCATAGTAAATTTGAAAAACGAAGACATAAACAATTGATTGCACAATGTATTACCTGGCATATTTCGCTGCATCTCGTCAGATACATTCTGCAGAAATCACACAACATAAACTAAAGTAATTAGATATATCCTTCAACCTGAAATATACATCACACATATTCACATAGTCATTTTAATTGTTTACCACAGTAATTTTAAACTGTCATGTCTTACTGTTTACACAAAATTGGCTTCTGTAAATTAATGACGATCTCTTCTGTCAATCTGTTGTTTGTGTCATCGGTATTCAATTCTGGTACATGTTTGGGAAGGAAATATCGCATGGAAAGAACTGGCCCCAACTACCTCAGTAAAGCATGGGCCGAGAATATGTGACAACCCAATATTTCACATCACAACGGCGGTATCTGCAATGGGGACTACATTTACTTTACACACGCACACGCACGCAGGCGCGCGCACACACACACACACACACACAGAGACACACTGACACACACACACACACACACACACACACATATATATATATATATATATATATATATATATATATATATATATTTATATATATACACACACACACACACACACACACACGTAGTGCGCCAGAAAAGTGTATACATAGTAATCGTCCACCAGCTTAAATGTAGTCGCATTTCAATTGAGTATATTATTTTAATAACGTCATCAAAACTTGTCATATTATGCCATTTGTAGAACTCATTACGGTAGCAATGTGTTGCATCAATCAATCATGTGCCATGCCGGAAAGCGTGGGCGGTCATGATTCGCCATTTCACTCGATCACCAGAGTCGTGGATCAGCTCAGTGTTCCTGTCTCGTCCACGCCATGTGGCCAAGCCATCCAGGTATTTTCCTCTCGGTCTTCCTCTTGGTCTGTTCCCTTCGATCTTGCCAGCTGTCACTAAGTTCTCCAGTCCATTTCTTCTCATAACATGTCCAAAAAATTTTGACTGTCTACGTCTAATTTCTCTAATCAATCTACGATTTTCATTTGTCTCTTGTAGTACTTGGTCATTGGTTTTTCTATCTGTCCATGGTATTCTTTGCATTTTCCTCAGAAACCACATTTCTGCAGCCATCAGATGTTTTTCAGCTTGACTGCACATTGTCCAAGTTTCAGATCCATACAAAAGAACAGGCTCTATGTGTCCCCTCAACACTCTTTTTCTCGTTTCAATTGACATCATTTTATTGGTCAGAATGTTTTTCATCTTGCTAAAGGCTACTTTCGCCATGGCGATTCTTGTTCTAATCTCTTCAAGGCATCTGCCATCAGATGTTATGACTGTTCCGAGATAATTGAACCGATTCACTTGTTGAAGCATATTCCCATTTACTTGTATATTACATTGTGGTACTTCGTTATTCCTAGTGACGACCATAACGTGTGTCTTCCTACAATTTAATTCCAACCCCAGCTGCTCACTGTGTACAACAACAGCGTCTACTAATTGTTGCAGATCCTGTGCATTGTCTGCAATCAATACTGTATCATCTGCATATCTAATGTTATTTATGTTTCGTCCTCCAATGCTGATTCCATTTAGGTCTTCTACATTTCTGAAAATATTTTCACTGTATAGGGAAAAAAGATGTGTTGCATGATATGTTTAAAATGATGACGTAAACAGCATGTTCAAAGATCGACACTTCTTTTCTTCTTCTTCTTCTTCTTCTTCTTCTTCTTCTTCTTCTTCTTCTTCTTCTTCTTCTTCTTCTTCTTCTTCTTCTTCTTCGTCTTCTTCTTCAGCATTCCGAGCCATTGAGGTTCTTTGCTGCAGATAAAAGCCGTCTCCATTCTTCTCTCTGGTTGACCTTCTCTTGCCAGTCGCTGATTTCAAGTGCCTGTAGGTCTGTATATATATTATCACTCCACCGTCTTCTTGGTCTACCTCGGGGTCTACGGTAATTTATTTCCTGAGTGTAAGCGAGTTTTGTTTCCTTATTATCTTCCATTCTTTCTATATGCCCCAGCCATTGCAGTCTATTGGCCTTCATGTGATTAGCGGGGACTTAAACAGATCATAAATGTCTTTGTTGCTTCTTCTTTTCCACTCTCCACTTTGTGTATCCCTAATGGGCTCAAAGATGCGTCTTAAGACTTTGTTCTCAAAGGTGTGTAACAAGGCTTCGTCTCCTTTAGTTGTACTCCAGGTTTCAGAGCCATACAGCACAACTGGTCTAATCAGGGTTTTGTATATTGTGATTTTGGTGTTACGAGATAGACCATTTGATTTTAGTAGATGTTGCGGTGCATAATATATCTTATTTCCGGAGTTGATTCCAGCCTGTTTTTCTTCCCTTATTATGTTGGAGCAGTTGAAGATTGTACCCAGGTATTTGTATGTTTCCTTTCTTTTAATGATCATATTATATATTTGTATGTGACCAGAGGTTTTAGCCGTTCCTTCGCTTGAAATTACCATATATTCTGTCTATCTTGGTTGATAACCAGCCCCAGTTATTGAGCTTTTTCCTTTAAGTAAGTCAATGTGTCCAATGTCTTTTGTTCATTTTCCCATATAATATCTGTATCATCTGCATAACCAAGCAGTCTGGATGTTCCTCCAATAGCACATTCCTCCTTTACCTACCTTACAACTTTCTCTAGAGCTAGATTGAAATAGAGCGGCCATAGTGCATCACCCTGTTTCAAGCCAGATGTTATTTGGAAAGGGTCTGATTTCCTGCCTTTATATGTTACTATATTATAAGTATCTTCCATGCATAGTCTGGTCATGTTGATTAACTTCCTTGGTATTCCAAATTCCTGCATAGCATTCCATAGACTATTCCTATGGACACTATCATAAGCCTTTTTAAAATCTACAAAAATGTTATGGAGATCTCTTTTATATTCCCAATTTTTCTCGGCTATTTGTCGTAAGGTAAATATCTGATCTATTGTTGATCTGTTTTGTCTTAAACCCGCCTGGTAGTCACCTAATATGTCTTCTGAATATGGTTTTAGTCTATTTAGTAATATCGCGGATGCGGTATAGCTTGTGGACTGTAGTGATATTCCTCTATAATTTTCACATTGGAACTTGTCTCCTTTCTTAAAGATAGGTATCAATAATGACCCTTTCCAGTCATGGGGTAATTCTTCTGTCCTCCAGATTTTTATTATTAGTTCGTATAGCTTTAGATGTAATGCATGGCCGCCTGCCTTTATAAATTCAGCAGCAATTCCATTAGCCCCAGTTGCGTTATTTTTTAAGTCGTGTTATTACGTATAGGATTTCTTCAAAAAGAGGTTCTTCAATATGTGGTTCACACGTTAGAACTGCTTCCTGTGGGAAAGTGTTAATTGGAGCTTCACAATTTAGTAATTCACCAAAGTATTCTTTCCACATTTCCTCATTGGTATTTATCATATTCCCATCTTTGTCTTTTAAACCATATGTGTTGTGTTGGTGCCCTCGTTTCATTGACTTGAGTTCTTTAAAAAACTTTCTGGATTAGTTTTTCTGGTGATTAGTTTCTATATCTTTGATTATATTGCTCATATATTCTCGCTTCTGCTGTCGGACTATTTTTTTAGCCTCTTTACATTCAGTTCTATGTTGCTCTTCATTTTGGATGTTGTTGATGTCATTTAACCACAACTGTCTGGCATTCTTTTTCCTAATGACTGCTTCTTCACATTTTTGATTGAACCATCTGTTCTTTCTATGCGTGGTTAACACACCGAGACATTCTTCTGCGGTATTTTAGATTGTATTCTTGATGTTCAACCAAATTTGGTCAACGCTTTCCTCCAACGGGTTTTGTAGAATTTCAAGTTTACATTTTATTTCATCTGCAAATTTCTCTTTGACTGTATTTTCTTGTAGTTTTTCTAAGTTATATGTTGGGTGTAACCTTTGTAGTTTAGCATAGAAAGCTCTCTTAAGTTTTATTTTAAATTTTGCTCCAACGAGGAAGTGGTCGCTGTGGCACTCAGCTCCTCTATAACTTCTAACTTGTTGTATGTTTGATGCATGTTTGTTGTTAATTAAAATGTGATCTATTTGATTATAGGTTCTATTGTCACATGATTTCCAAGTTTGTTTGTGTATATCCTTTCTTTGTAGTCTGGTACTGCTGATCTGCAGTACTTTGGCTTCTACTAGGTTGATGACTCTCCATCCGTTGTCATTTGAAGTTGTATGTAAGCTTTCCATACCGGCAAGTTTTTTATGAGTTTGCTCTCTACCTATTCTTGCATTGAAGTCTCCCAGCGCAATCAGGATGTCCTGTTTGGGGGTTTCTTCTATGACATCTTCCAGATCATTACAAAAGTCTTCTTTAATATCATCTTCTTTCTCTTCAGTAGGTGCATGTACATTAATCATCGTTATATTTTTCCATTTACCTTTTATTCGTAATTTACTAATCCTGTCATTAACAGCTTTAATGTTTAGAACATTCCCCCATAACTCTTTTTGATGACAAATCCTGGTCCTAATTCATGTTTATTTTGGGTGTTTCCTCCATATATTACAATAATTCAATTTTGCTCTAAAGTACCCTCTCCTGGCCACCTTATTTCTTGAATTGCTGTTACATCCATTTGATATTCAACCAGCTCCCGGTTCCTCGGCCGCTCCAGCTCGATATATAGTGTCCGTACATTCCATGTTCCTAATCTCAAGAGTCCTTTAACGTTCCAAGGTCGTTGTCCAAATAAGTCAGTCCGAATTCAAGGCTTATTTATCTGTTTAGTAACAAAATAGTTTTTACACAGGTGGGGATGTTAACCCCACGCTTCAACCCAAAACCTGGTGGACCAGGGTGTTTCTCCTTGTCTGTTCTCTACCCTTTGACCTGTCCGGCTTGGGAGGCTCTGCTGGTAACCGCCGGCATAGTTCTCAGGGTCATTGAGAAACTCAAGGCCCCCCACCACCACAAGGTGGAATCAAAAGGTCGACACTGCGAGTACACGAGTACATTTAAACTGGTGGCCGATTACTGTGCATACATTTTTCTGGCTCACTATATATATATATATATATATATATATATATATATATATATATATATATATATATATATATATATATATATATATATATGCGAAATCTATTTGTTATTGATTGGTGCACATTTTGTCGTGACACTTCCCTTTGTTCCCCATCTCACTTATAAGCAAAGCGTGCTGGGTCGGCACTACATTGTCTCATGTTTGTATATTGTTATAGGAATCAGCCATTCACAAGTGAATATACTGAATTGCGAACGTATGAGTACTGGCCGAGCATTTATCCACCCAGTTCTCCACAGATCTAACCTGGATGTGGCAGTGAAAGCACACGTGACGAAGGTATGGTTGTAATTATAGGTTACATCAGTACTACAAGTAATGAAAGGTGTGAACGAGTGGTTATAATTATTACAGTTGGAGTGTCCAGTACACCTTGAAATAAATTACTCTTGAGACTGGAGACATTTATATATGAAGTAGACACCAGACGCGTGTTAACTTTGAGAGAAAAGTTCGCAACTATTTATCAGTTAAAACGGAGGTAAAACAACGTATCAGACATTTCTTGGCTGCTGTCTCTATTTTAAAGAACAACCCACACAATATTAGGCGTACAGGGTATGTGATAGCCAATGATTTCAGATCAATCACCACTAGGTGTATGATTGTTTAATAATATGCTGACCCACATATGTATGTAGTGAGAAAACAATGTCTATCCAATAACTATGAGCTTCAAAAGCTGTACCCCGACTCAAGATGGCGACGCGTCTGATACTGTCTCCCCAAAAAAAAATACAGTTTGACGGCGGGGTCGAATTATTATGATGGATAAGCCATCGGTCGAATTATCCGGATGGATAAGCCATCGGTCGAGACATCTAGATGGATTACGTAACAGTCGTGTTGTCTGTTTCTTCCTATAATTGTTGTGATGTGTTAAATCGTTAAATTAAATGTCCCAAGCCCATGCCATGCCCATGGCTCTGAAACCTGGAGTACAACGAAAGGAGACGAAGCCTTGTTACAAACCTTTGAGAACAAAATTTTAAGACGCATCTTTGGACCCATTAGGGATACACAAAGTGGAGAGTGGAAAAGAAGAAGTAACAAAGACATTTATGATCTGTTTAAGTCCCCGCTAATCACTGGTATCATGAAGGCTAATAGACTACAATGGCTGGGGCATATAGAAAGAATGGAAGATAATAGGGAAACAAAACTCGCTTACACTCAGGAAATAAATTACCGTAGACCCCGAGGTAGACCAAGAAGGCGGTGGAGAGATAATACATGTACAGACCTGCAAGCACTTGGAATCAACGACTGGCAAGAGAAGGTCCACCAGAGAGACGAATGGAGACGGATTGTATTTGCAGCAAAGAACCTCAATGGCTCGGAACGCTGAAGAAGAAGAAGAAGAAGAAGCCCATGCCATATGGCATATTTGTGTTCCAATCAGTACTCGCTGATAGAGTGATGTCAGTTTCAGGCCAGGTACCAGCCTTAGTCAGGTTATACACATTAATACAACACCAGACTTTCATTACAAGGTCAAGGAAAATAAACTCATTTGAAGTATAGAATTTAACAAATACACAATCACTGTACCTGATGGGTCGCAGAGGTGTTTCCAAGGCACCAGGGCCGGGTTATATACTGGCCAAGACCTATTGACGCGTCCTACCAAACAGAAGAAAGAAAAGCATAACAAGATAATTAAACAATAGGAAAACTAGATTTATTCAAGTTCTAACCCATGAAAAGTTAAGTTAAGAAAAGGATAAGGTCAATAAATCATAAATCACAATATTTAGATGTCCTATCAGGAGAGGCTGAAGTTGTGGCAACGAAAGGAAACTCTCTCTCTCTCTCTCTCTCTCTCTCTTTCTCTCTCTCTCTCTCTCTATATATATATATATATATATATATATATATATATATATATATATATATATATATATACAAGGACGTATACAATATATATATGGTGTTTGTAAAGTCTCACTACATTTTGTATGTAGAACAAATTTTTAAAATGAAGTACATTATGTTATAACAAATGTGCTTGACAGACCATCGTGAAGCAATATGCAGCGAATGGCTGTCGTCTGCTGGAGGAATTCGTTGCACTCCAAACAGAATGGTGTTATGAACGGAAGATTTTTTTTGTTTAACAAGTTTTTCGAAATGGCGGTCGATACACAGATTTAGAGCAAGATTTCCAGATAAACAACAGACACGTTGTAGAAGGTATTTGACAATATGAAGAGACGTGTACAGTCATGTCTTGAAGCCCGTGGGTGACATTTCTAACACCTGTTAAAAGGAACACTTCAGTGGTACTTTCCAGTTTCCCCAAAACAGAGTTAGACCAAAGCAGTGACTATGTGTAACTAATTTAATGAAATTTTAGCACATTTTTTTTAATGATATCGTAAACTTCATTTTTCAAATTTGTTCTACATACAAAGTGCACTGAGACTTTACAAAGAGTTGGTTGAGGACCTAAAGTCATTGGGAATATCTGGGCAGTAGATGAAGGTATTAGGATCAACTTGCTTATGTTCACCTCAACTATGACAATAGTTCCTGTGGCCGAGTTGAAACAAATAAAACTATAGTAAGTCACCAAAGTAAAGAGCACCTTTTTCATGCCACGATGCGTAATTGGGTACACGGTGCTAGTGCCCGTATCATTAGTTGCTGGCACTCGGTGGGTGTCGTGGGCAGCCTCACTTTACTACCCAGGAAACAGATTAGGGCTGGGCCTACCTGACAGTCCCAGGTCATTGGAGAAAACATACCTCAGCCTCTGTGTGGATTGGAACACATGACATAAAGTTTGGCTGGTATCCAATGTGTGATCTGTTGGTTGCAGGATACATGACATGATTCAGGTTGTTTCATTCTGCATTGTATTTATTTGATCTATGATTATAAAGTGTTAGACTAATATCTCAGTCTGTTGGTGTATTTGTCTGATCTATGATTGTGGCGTGTCATATAATGTATCATTCTTCTCTGTGCGTCTGAACTATGATTGTAGAGTTTCTCTAATGTCTCATTCTACACTCTGTCTGATCTATGACTCTAGAGTACCATACTAATGCCATAGTCTGCTAGTGTTTGTGTCTGATCTATGATTGTGGAGTGTCATATAATGTCTTATTATGCACTGTGTGTCTGATCTATGATTGTGGAGTGTCATATAATGTCTTATTATGCACTGTGTGTCTGATCTATGATTGTGGAGCGTCATATAATGTCTTATTATGCACTGTGTGTCTGATCTATGATTGTGGAGTGTCATATAATGTCTTATTATGCACTGTGTGTCTGATCTATGATTGTGGAGTGTCATATAATGTCTTATTATGCACTGTGTGTCTGATCTATGATTCTCGAGAACCAGACTAATGTCTCAGTCTGCTGGTATATGTGTCTGATTTATTGTGCTAGAGCGTCATCTAATGTCTCCTTCTGTATGCGTGCGTGTGTGTGTGTTCGTGCGTGCGTGCGTCTCTCTCTCTCTCTCTCTCTCTCTCTCTCTCTCTCTCCTCTCTCTCTCTCTCTCTCTCTCTCTCTCTCTCTCTCTCTCTCTCTCTCTCTCTCTCTCTCTCTCATCTATGACTTCAGTGTTCCAGGCTGATATGAACACTCGCCACTTTTTGTTTCACGCAGGGTAACATGTTTACATGACTGAGACCACGCTCGCGTCGTTTATAAGTGAGGTGTCACTGAAGTGATTTGGCAATGGTTTGGAACGAATCTAATCTTACACGATCACCAGAGTTGTGGATCAGCACTGTGTTCTTGTCTCGACCATGCCATGTGGTCAAGCCATCCAGTTATTTATTTTATTTATCTGGCTTCTCCTTTCCCCCCCCCCCCTCAATCTTGTCAAATGTCACCGATTTCACTAGTTTATTTCTTCTCATAACGTGCTCAAACAATGTTGACTGTCTGCGTCTAATTTCTCCAATCTGTTTACTGTTTCCATTGGAACATAAAGGTGTTGATATTACTGATCTGACAACTATGATGGCGATGGTGATTATTTCATGTGGAAAAAAGTATTGTTTAACCTATTTTTTTCAGATCATCATCAAGAACAAACGAGCTGAAGGTGTTGTAGTGATCAAAGATGGCAGAAAACATATAGTCATGGCCAAGAAAGAGATTATTCTGTCAGCTGGAGCTATTGGTTCCCCACAAATACTCATGTTGTCTGGTGTGGGTCCCAGGAAACATCTGGACAGTTTGTCGGTAATTTCATTTATAAATAATTGTTGAGCGCTACCTTGGGAACATAACATCAATAGCGTTAGATGTGTGGCTGGTACAATATTTATTTAGACAATGAACAGGATCTGCAACATTTAGTAGATGCTGTTGTTGTACACACTAAACAACTAGGTTATAATAAAATTGTAAGACGACAAAGATTGTGGTGGTCACCTTCTTCGCATATCCTTTTACATGACATCGCTGTCAACATCAGCATCTTTCAGCTGATTATTGATTTCTTGGCAAGATTACGCTCAGTAGTCTGCCATTGCTTTCTGAGCGACCGGCTCACATACCCCGTAAAATACTAAAGCGGAGAGAACCGCTACCAATTCTCGCGCACGTCACGTTACCTACGAGAGTATACTGGATTACGGAGAAAGTCGTGTAACGCCTAGACCAGGGAGACCGACAAGGTGGTCATTAGAAAGAAAGAAATACCACAATGTAATATACGGGTAAATGTGAGTAATCTTCAACAAGTGAACCGGTATAACTATCTCGGAACAGTCTTCACATCTGATGGTAGGTGCCTTGAAGATAGAACAAGAATTGCTATGGTCAAGGAAGCCTTGTGCAAGATGGGAAATACTGACTAATAAAAAGATGTAAATTGCAACGAGAAAAAGAGTGTTGAAGTCCTACATAGAACCTGTACTTTGGTATGAATGTGAAGCGTTGACAATGAGCAGACGCTGAAAAACATCTAATGCCTGTGGAAATGTGTTTTCTGTGGAAAATGCAAAGAATACCATGGACAGAAAGAAAGACCAATGACAAAGTCCTACAAGAAACAAATGGAAACCATAAACTGATTAGAGACATTAGACATAGACAGTCTCAATATTTTGGACACATTATGAGGAGATTATTATTAAGTTAGAGAACTTTGTGACAACTGGCAAGATTAAGGGGGAAAGAACAAGGGGATGACAGAGACGTAAATACCTGGATGGCTTGGACACGTGGTATTGTCGAGACAAGAACAGGAAGCTGATTCACCACTCTGGTCATCGTGTGCCAAGGCGAAACATGACTGTCCACAATTATCGGCATGGCACATGATGGGTGAACCATATAAAGAGATACTATTCTCTCTGGGAACCGTGTAGGACAGTGGCTAGCACGCTTGCTTGCCTGTCCAGAGGCCATGTGTACGAATCCCCATCGAGGCGACATTTTATTAAATGACCTGGACTTCCGGGTCGACCCAGTGTAAAACTGGTAGGCTACCAGGAAACGTCATAAGAAGTAAAGCCGGAGGTTTTTGTTACACCAATAAACAATGTGGCCCAGATAGAGGTAGAAGTGTTCGTTACACCAATAAACAGGGTGGCTCAGATAGACGTAGACGTTTTTGTTACACAAATAAACAATGTGGTCCAGATAGAGGTAGTCGTTTTTGTTACACCAATAAACAATCTGGTCCAGATAGAGGTAGATGTGGGTATTCGAACTGCCGTAGTGCAAAGCAACGAGGACCAATACTGGATAAACTGGTCTACGATTTTGATGTCCTGATGTTACAAGAACTGAATACAAACTCTTTTAAGTGCCCTGGCTACAAATGTTACATTAAGCCAACCAAGCAGGGAAGACATGGACAGGCTCTGGTGATCAATATTCGATACTGGATATGAGTGGGTAGGGTCAGGAGAGTAAAGAGGTGCAGGGAATGCGGATAAGAATCCGCCGATACAGCTGGAACTTTATATATATATATATATATATATATATATATATATATATGTATGTAGGTGGGGAATCTTGCATAAGCAGAGAGAGAGAGAGAGAGAGTTGGGACTGGTTGAAAGCTTCAGTGCATACCCTGGGTACCAGGTATCTGATATGTGGTGACTTCAATGCCCGCGCCAAGGAATGGGACAGGTTGGGAGAGAAAGACAGGGTACTGCTCTTGCTGAGGCCTTGCTTGAGACGGATGTTGTCTGTCTAAATGACGGGACACCCACTACGCTAGCAATGAGACTAGGTGAGCCTGACACGGCCATCGACCTGACACTTGTACCCCAAGAGGCGGCATCAGACATAAAATGCAGCGTCCTTGCAGACCATGGAAGTGACCACCTCCCCTGTTCTGTGCTGATACCTATGTCCAGCACAGTTAGGGCTATAAGAGCTCGCAAGGCATTCAATTATTATTGCGACCACTCTTCACTCTTAGGGCGCCTTAGATCACAGGGAAGATCTAAACTAAAAGAAGAATTTTCACCCAATCACCATGGTGGATACCAGAGTGTCCATGGAGGCATTCATGGAGGAAAATTAGGGCGGCCATAAGGAATTGGCTGAGGGTGCGGAAAGCAACCAATTCAGTTGACACAGAAATGGAGGAGGCGGAAAGATATTAAAAAAAAGTAAAGATGCAGGATTTTAAACTCTAGGCAGCAGGGGCAGAAAGGATTAAGTGTTCACAGTTTATCAATCAGACTTAATGGATACCGAATCATAACCCTGCAAAACACGTATGGCAAAGCCCTCGAAAAGATAGTAGCGCGTAGGCTCCAGCGACATTTGGGAAGTCGTAATCTGCTTCCCCAGAAACTCGGGAGTTACCGACCTGGGAAGGACACCTGGGCTAATGCTGCAACTTTTGCATTTGATGTCAACGAGGGCTTTCAGGATAAACAAGAGACAGTGGCGGTAGCTCTTGACCTGGAGGATGCGTATAACAGGGTCAGGTATGATCGGTTGATATACACGCTGTTGGACATGGAGGTCTGCCCTTGAGTTGTTAAATGGGTTGCGGCGGTCCTTTATGAGCGTAAGGCTGCACTGCGCATAGGTTCCTGGACTTCTGATCCTAGTACTATTACACCTGGGTTACCACAGGGATCTGCCTTGTCCCCAGTGCTCTTTAATGTCTACACCAGCAAAATCGCAGCTATTGAGACACCAGGTGTGGGTAGAATCTTGACATTTGCAGATGATGTGCTGGTGTACAGACAGGGCAAAGACAGGGCCAGTTTGGCGAAAGACTTACAGGTGGCAGTAAATAGGGTGGCAGAGTGGTGCAGAGACGCAGGGGCCATTGTACACCCTGACAAGGCATCGGTTGTGTGGTACTCCCTGGATAACTGGATCGTCAAGTCAGATGTCCATGTATTATGTTGAATGGATGTCCTCTTAGTCGAGAGAGTTAATTGAAGTACTTAGGTATCAATTTTGACAGGTGTTTGTCTTTTAAGGATCATGTGGAGGCTTTGGTAGTGAAGGCTGGTAGGGGACTTAATGTATTGATAGTAATGGCAGCAATCGGGTAGACCAGAGAATGCTGTGCAGGCTCTTTCAGCAGTTAATAATTTATGTCATTGAGTATGGTTTGGGGCTGCTGACAGTGTCAAAGAGCCAGCTTGAAAGTTGGAGCGCATACAGAATGCTGCAATGCGGTTAATCCTCGGATGCACAAAGGACACACCAATTATATGAATGAGGCATATCCTGGCACTACCAACAATGGCGGATAGGCATAGGGTCCTTCAGACCAAATGGTACCTGAGAGTTGCTGCAGACAGGGATCACCTGCTCCATGCAGCCATGGAGATAGTCAAGGGTCATAGACTATGACGAACAGGTCCTGGATGGCACAGGCGGAACTTTCTATACGTCAGGTGTGTGATCTAGAGACCATCACATCGTTACAGAGAGTGGGTTGAAGTTCCGGAAGACATGACGTAGTGGCACAATGTAATAATAACACTGGGTCGTGAGTGCAGAGAATGGGCAAGCGGGCAGCACTGAGTTTCATGTGCAACAGCTGATCCAGAGTAACAAACATCAAGTTGACATAGTCATCTACACCGATGGGTCAGTGGTGAGAAACAGACGTAGTGGCTGGGGCTTTATTGCAAAGGCTAATGGACGAGTCTTGAAAAGGGAGAGTCTGGCATATGAGACTACTACCTCTGGCATGAGAATGGAGGTGGAGGCAGTAACAGCGGCATTCCGTTGGTTAGAGGAGATTACTGCAACACACGTTGTATTCATTACGGATTCAAAGCGTATGCTTAGTAAGGTGGAGAAAAGAGTGTTTCGGGTGGAATGGCTCTCGTCACTTCAGAGGACACAGATTGTGAGAATTGTATGGATATTTTGCCCTGGCCATGCGGGGGTGCGGGGAAATGAACAGGCTGGCTAGCAGGGAATGCACTTCTTGGTGATAGATTGTCTATGGACAAGGGGGATGTGGTCTTGCGCTTGTGGGACCAGGTGGAGAATGCGGAGGAACAGACTGAGAACCCATATGTGGAAAAAATGGGATTGCGGGGAATCGGCAGAGGTTCTGGACGAAACTCAAAACTGAAAGGGAAGACCCGGAGAACGTTTAACCAGATAGAGGTGGGAACGATTAGTAGTATGACTCTTCGTTGGCTGTTGAACGAGGGGACGGAGCATGTATGGGAATATCCTGAGTGCAGTGATGTCGGTTCTTAACTCAACTCAACTCAACAGAGGTAGACGTTTTTGAATTGAGTTGAGTTGAGTTAAGAACCGACATCACTGCACTCAGGACATTCCCATAGGTGCTCAGTCCCCTCGTTCAACAGCCAGCGAAGAGTAGACGTCTTTTTTACACCAATAAACAATATGGCCCAGATCTTACTTAACCGCTTAAACTTAAACGCTCGACTAATGAGATGGTCGTTACTTCTACAACCGTATTCATTTCAAGTAGAATATGTTCCAGGAAGGATTAATGTATGACTTTTCTCAGCAGACATCCTATTGAATATTCTGTACAAGAATCAGAGGAGGAAAGAAAGAATGGGAGTAGAAAGGATTAGAGGAAATATAAGCCTGTTACGCTTGCTCGAAGCTACTGTTCTTCAGGCGAACAACAGTCTGAGAGGGTAGCCATGTGATATTCTTTATTTTCACAAACGTAACATGCTGTAATTTCCCGTCGACAGTTAAAACCTGAACACTGCAACAGGATTGTTTGTTCCACAATTGTACGATCCAAGATTTAATATACCCATTGGCAATGACAAACGTGAAACGGAAAAGGCACCATATAAATAGCAACACGCAAAGCGACATGGCCTGTTTGTTCATCAGCCAGCATGAGACATGAGACCTGAAACAGCGAAAGGAGTGAGAGAGTTTCAAAATTCACGAGAAAAGAAAATCCTCAGCCTACGACATCGCTTGTGAGAAATTGCATCTCATTCAGATCATGAAACGTGTCGACATGTTGAAGTCATTCTGATAAATAAGGTAAATACCATATTTAATTTATTTTAAATCTTAGATTAGTGTGAGTCTTTTTCCCAGAAGAAGAGTTGGTAAGTCGACTTGTTGAACACGTCTGATGAGTCCTTAAGAAGTTAATTATAATATATTTAATTGTTATAGTTTATAGATAAACTATTCGTTAAGGATAACCATAGTGAGTTTTATTTTCTCCCAAAGTAAACATCTGATGTAATGTATAAGCATTAGACCAAGTTGCACATTTATTTCTTAAGCAACTCAATCTACAATGATTTATAATGGTGAGTTCTTCAGAATTTAATCTAGTAGAAACTAAATAATATTATACTTAGTTAGTTATCATAGTCATAAGATAAACTGTACATTAGGAGAAAACTACAGTGTTTTATTTTCTCCCAGCTAAACAACTTAGTTAATTTATAAAACATTAGACACATGTTATACATTTTATTTCTTAAGCATGAAACTCAATCTACAATGAATTAGAGTAACTTAAGACTTAAGGACACTCAGAATTCTTAGTGCAGTGGTAAGGACATATGGTACATGTGCCCACTGGTAATATTTAAAACTAGTTTACCTGTGCCAGCATTGATAGAGAAATTAGTGTAATGTGTATAGTCAGTAGATTTACTTTTTGACATGAGCACATGGACAAACAAATAGTTTTCTTGTAATTCATGAACACATGAGAACCAAGTAGATTCTACAGGGATCATAATTTTGTGTGTTGAGTTAAAGCACCCAATTGGTGAGGCAAATGTATTTAAATATTGGCAACCATGGGGAATAATAATATTTGTGCCACATAATAGTGCGTAATCAACCGCCATGCAAGAATTATTATAATTCATAATGCCTGAATGTGAATTGGAGTATATCACATAAATTGTATGTATTTGATGATAGCATGTGGTGACTCATGGATTTCATGTTGCTAAATCCTGGGTGAATTTAATAAGCGTGCCTAATGATCACATGTCTATGTCATTGAAGAGCATGCTTGTGTCATGTGTGTTTCATCATTGTTAAACAGGTGTTAATGTATTCTGTGTAAAGCACCTACATAGGCATAATTGTCATTCCTACAGATATGATATGTATGATGAGTGATTGTTAAAGGAGATATTTCATTGTGATATCAATGATGGTAAACATTTTAAGTTATCATTGGGAAATCACTTAAGTATAATTACCCACCTTACATGCCAGTATGAAGGATGTGTGATGAATGATTCCTATATGATCACCCATACCAATATGAATGTGTTTGTAGACTGAGTGAAATGATCATCCATACATATGAATGATGTCTGAGATGAGTGAATTGACCCCACATGCAAAGATATGTTGACTGATGCATGAGGAGTTTGAGTGAGTGAGTGAAGTTACAGGCTGAGAGAGAGGGAGTATAGGCCAACAGTCAATCTCAGGATTGCCGGCAACTTTGATGTGTAATGCCATGACTATCAACAGAGAACTGGTTCGGCGTAACCATAAACTAAATAATAATTTAGTACACTCCGGCGCATAACGACACTTTGTATAACATATCATTCATGCTTTAATTATCTAGTTTTGTGCGCTAAGCACGACACAACCAATATCATACATTACGCATACTACCAGCATCTGTGTCTGTAATTTAAGCAAAATCCCACTTTGTAGTTCATGTCGCTCCTGTTAACACATATGGTCTAGTGTAATGATAATAATGTACTACAAAGATGATGATGATGACTGTAATGTAATGATAATGATGTAATAATGATTATGATGATAATGTTAGAATGATGTAATGATTTCTATGTCATAAGCATGATAATAATGATAAGGATTGTAATTACAATGATATAAGGAAACAATTATAATGTTGATGATGATGATGATAATAAATATTACATCCATGAGAATGGAAGAAAACTTCTCATTTGAAGCATTTAATGAAGAAGAATACACCTGAATGCTATACAAGAATGATACCATAATGTGCTTATATTGTTTATAAGCAAAACCTCATTGAAATGGGAACTGATTTTAAAAGCCCTTAATGTATGAGACCCTTTTTCTTGAATAGAAAAAGATGAAGAAGAGAATTAACTAGGTACAGAATGGGATGGGAAACATAGTTGTCAATTCCAAATCAATCAAGGTATTACTTAACAGGTAGACCTGAGGACAGGCATAGGTGAAGATGAAACTGAAACTTGAACACCATATAATGGAAGATGGAATGGAGAGCAACCAATTATGTTGTGGATAACTATTTGAGAGCACCAAGACTCTTTACCTTCCACTGTTTATTTCCCTAGGATCACAATTCTTTTAGATATTTTCTTTGTGATGTTCTTGAGAAAAATATAGAACATTTCAGTTCTGATGTTCATATTGCTGATATTTTTAGATTTATGATGGATGCTAAAATTTCAGGTAGTGGTCATTATCCAGACCTGACTTTGTGAATGCAGCACTTTGTGAAAGTAGTTGTAGCAGCTTGACTGAAATGCAGTAGCCACTTAACTGAGTGAGGCAGCTGAGATAGTGAGGCCAAATACTATTCCACAGCAACTTCCAATTTTCACCACCTTTCCAGGACAGGTATTAAATATCCTTTTTCCTAGGTATAGGTGGAAGAAACACAGTGAGCCAAAAGATTAAATAAAACCGGAGAAAAAAATAAAAGAACTCTCTAGAATATTCTACACTGACTGAATGCTACCGAGATCCAAGAACTGGATGGGAAACCAACCAGGGTGTACCCAGTTTCTTTCCACAGATTAGGCCAGCAGAAGAGGCCCAATATTTATAATTAAGAGCGGATGCAACTCTGAGGACCATGTATGATACAGTGGCACAGCCAGAAGAGGGTTAATTAGTTAGAGATGAATATGTAAATAATCTGGTAATTGTACTGCATTGATTGTTGTATGTTATTACATGTAAATGCAACAACTTCATTTATATAGATATAATAAATGATGAAAATTACGGGTTATTTTCTCTTTTGAGAGTTCTCTTGTCATAGTAAAATTGTTGTAAGTAATTACCCTAGATTAATTATTTAGTTGGTAGAGGAGAGGTAAGGAACCATCCCTAATAACATTTGGGATACTCAGTAAAAATTTCATTTTTTCCTTGAGATATTCCTTGGTTCTCCAAAACACTATTTAATGGTCTCAAATCATTGAGCCAGTAACAGCTAAATTAATTTTACTGGGCAGGATCACATTGAGAAAGAGGAACTCTGGATCCTTGAGCTCTTTGGGGTTGAGCTATCAACTATTTACCAGACAGTGTGTGAGTGTGTGTGTGTGTGTGTGTGTGTGTGTGTGTGTGTGTGTGTATGTGTGTGTGTGTGTGCCAAAATACACATATACAAACATAAAACATAGTTATAATGACTAGCGATGTCTCTCATCCAGGTTTACCGCTTTAACCCTCTCTCTCTCTCTCTCTCTCTCTCTCTCTCTCTCTCTCTCTCTCTCTCTCTCTCTCTCTCTCTATCTATCTCTCTCTCTCACTCTCTCGCTACCTCTCTCTCACCCTCTTTCCCTCTCTCGTCTCTTCTCTCTATTCTCTCAATCTGTCGAGTCGGAAGGACTTGTCTGTAGTCGAACAGGTCCCGTCATTACAATTACTGCCTTCATCTTATTGGCCATCTTTTTCATCTTATTAGTGAATGCATAGTGAGAGCAACTGGAGGACACTCAGAACCCTTCACCATAAGATCTGGAGTACGACAAGGTTGTGTCCTGTCCCCTCTCTAGTTCATAACATATATAGACAACATTTGTAAAGAAACCAGTCAAACAGAGACAGCAAGAATACCGCATGACGAGAACACTGAAAAAGAACCATCTGCAAATCTAACCATTAGAGAACTCCTGTTTGCGGACGACCAAGCACTAATAGCAAAATCAGAAGCTGAATTACAAGACCACATGAACAGTCTAAACGAAATGTGTAGGTAACATAACATGAAAATTAGTACAAGCAAAACAGAGGTAATGGCTACAACTAAAGAAGAACAAACAACAACAATTCACCTAAACGAACATCCCTTGAAACAAGTAAAGAGTTTCAAGTACCTAGGAAATATAATATCATCAAATGGCAGATCAGAAGACGAGATCGAAAATAGGTGCAATAAGGCAAATCAACTCATTGGACAAATGGCACCAATACTAAAGAACAAACATGTATTAATAACTACTAAGAAAGCACTTTACAACACAATCTTCCTACCAACTTTGTGCTATCAATGCCAAACCTGGACAATGACAGAAAAAGAGAAAAGAAAAATCACAATAACAGAAATGAGATTCCTGAGAAGAATACTCAACGTATCAAGAAGAGATAAAATCAGAAATGAAGAAATCAGGACTAAAGTGGGGGTTAAAGCAGCACTAGGGTTTATTAGAAAGCAACAAGTCAAATGGTTTGGCCATGCAAGTAGGTTACCAGTCAACAGCATCCCACAACAAACAATGATGTACAGACCAGATGGAAACAGAGGAAGAGGCCGACCACGTAAACGTTGGACGGAGGGAATAGCAGAACCCATGGGAATGTCGATATACGAAGCCCATAATCGGGCACTCTCACGAAGTTTATACTTCACCTCGACACCGCAAGGTACAAGAGGAACATGATGAGATGAGATGAGATCTTATTTGTCACGTCTTGGGGAATAGAGTGTCCTAAGTCCACGTCTCTCATTCAGATACAAGGTTTCTTTGCAGCCGCTCCTTCGTCAAAGTTTGTTCAGCAGATTAAGTGTTCAGTGGTGTTAATAGGCAGTCCCCTGACCTTCGGGCGTAGCTGCCAGTGGTCAGTCTCTGCGTCAGCCTCATGTGAGTTACGATGAAAGCACGTCCATCACGCACTTGTAATGGCTACGCACACCATATACCCGTTACCTAGTTTGGATAATGTATGCACCACAACACGTATGCTTCAAACACAACCTCAGTAGTATGGTATAATATAGCATACTACAACAATAGACAATATGCATAAAGAATGATTTATTTTTTTAAAATTCGCATATCCCTTACAGGACATCGCTGTCAACAGCAGCATCTTTCAGCTGTCTGTTGATTTCTTGGCAAGATTAAGCTCAGTAGTTTGCCATTGCTTTCTGAGCGGCCGGCTCAGTTATCCCGCAAGTCACCAGCGGGGGTAGAACCGCTCCCAGTTCTCGCCCGCTACGAGACTCTGCGTGATAAACGGGATTACGGAGAAAGTATTGTAATCCCTCGGCCAGAGAGACCGGCATAAAGAATGATACTCATAATAATAGCACAACAAACATTCACCATAGTGTGTGATAACTATTTTAAACAGCATATGCATTCCATATGTCCAGATTATAATTTTTTTTTTTTAATATGCATAGAAAGTAATCCTAGCATAGCATGATACTCACACTTGTGTGGTAAGAATGAAAGAAATGTAGTAATACAACTATATACACCAAAATGAGACAATAATAGCTCTCATTGAAGTGACATACATCGGAGAGACGAAATAAAGTCCACAAATGTAGAGGCTCGTTACTTAGCTGAATAGCTACTAGGAAATAAATCCTCAGGAAATTCTAAACAGCACCATAATTAAGACTTACCGACATATGATATATACATATAACATATCGTGTTACCTGATTCTTCCAGAAGACGATCTAATAGAGGATTCCCAAGCCCTAGTATATATACACAGGTCTGATTATCGCCCTTCATTGCTGGCAGGCCTTTCAATTTCTCATCGGCGTTTAGCATAGATAGGTGTCGGGTATCCTTAGCTAGGCGTTGATCAGTTCACATTTTCACTCAGTCTCGCATTCCGCGGCGACATGTTAACTGGGGATACTTTCCGGCATTTTGTTTGATTCCAAATTGCTTCAAGTTGTCATTACAACATTGCAGCTCCTTAGCTGGTGAAAATATATCGCGTCAAATTTTAGATGTTATCATTGTTGAAGAAACCAGCCAGTGTTCGCTTTGTACAATGATTGCTTTACTTGCGCAATTTTGCGTCAAAGATTTGTGGGCGATTACCAGTGTGCTGAAGTGTTATTTTTCCATCTTCTCATTCCTCCTTGAGGTTATATTGGTTGCAAAACGAGAGATTCATTCTGATATTATCCGAAGCGTTCCGTCACACCGACTAGGCCATTTTTCTTCTCTGTAGATAGTAGTCATGGATGAAAGAATATTTTTTTTTGATGTTATTCCCGTCGCTGTAATAAGTTTGACTGGTATATCATCTATTTCTGTCACTTTTATGAGTTCGACTGGTATATAATCTATCCCTGGCGTTTTGTTATTTAAAACTGAGTGGAACGCTGTATCGAATTCATCCCCTGTTGACTGGGATACAAAGCATCTAATGTTGTTTGCGCGTCTGTTTCGAGCAATTCTAAAATTTTCTTCGTATTTCTTTATAGAACGCACAACGTTATATTTGCTTATTTTGTATTTCATATGTTAACATAAAAACTGGCAGACACAGAAGAATTAATGCACTAATCGTACATCCAATCCTCCTTTCTATAGATCCCTGTGGTGGCAGATCTGCCAGTTGGACAAATCTTCAGGACCACCTGTTTTTAGATGTTGGTGTCAGAATAAGAGAGCCATTAACTACTCCCTGGTCAAACCTCGTGACTTGGCGGACAATTCTGCAGTACAAGCTGTTTGGCACAGGTATGTGAAGATCATCATCATCACGTGCCCTGCCAGCTGGCGTAGGCGTTCATGTCTCTCCACAGATCTCGGTCTTTGGTGTTCTAAACGAACTCTGCTGTTGATATTCCTCCACGCCACCATCTCAGTCCATCCAGCATCAATGTTCTTGATCTGCCTCTCCCTCTATGAAGATTCGAATTTAAGACGGGTCTGCTTGCCCAATTTGTTACCCTTTAAAAATAAAATGTGTTCGTTCATTCGTTCTCTCCCCTTCATCTTTCCAGTTGTCATGACGTTCTCAAATGCTCTCTTCTCATCACATGACCAGTGAAACTGTTTGTTCTTTCTTATTGCTGTATTTAATGTTCTAGTTT